>LR549040.1:0-135325 GCA_900536415.3 Caenorhabditis sp. 38 MB-2015 | reverse complement strand
TAGTATATGGTGATTCGATGGAGGAGCATGACAAGAGATTGTATGCCGTGTTTGAGAGGATGCAGGAGTATGGGTTTCGAGTTGGACTCGAAAAGTGCAAATTTGCACAATCGGAGATCATGTTTCTTGGATTTATTGTGAATTGTTATGGGCGAAAGCCCGATCCCAGGAAAACACAATGTATCCGGAATATGGAGGCGCCGAAAGACCAAAAGCAATTAGCGAGCTTTTTGGGTATGGTTTCGTTCTATAGCAGATTTATAGATATGATGTGTAACCTTCGGGCTCCATTGGATTTGTTGCTGAGAAGAGACACTGTATGGGATTGGACATGTCGAGAAGAAGCAGCATTTCAAGAACTGAAAGAGGTTCTGGCATCGGAATTGAACTTGACTCATTTCCAAGACAATTTGCCGATTGTGGTCGCAGCCGATGCAAGTTCCTATGGTATTGGAGGTGTTATAAGTCATCGTATGAAAGACGGTCGCGAAATTCCTATCGCTCATGTGGCAAGAGCTATGACAACCACAGAGAAAAATTATGCGCAAATCGAAAAAGAAGGTTTGGCAATCGTGTATACCATACAAAAGTTTCACAAATATTTGTATGGAAGGAAATTCGTGTTGAAGACTGATCACAAACCACTGCTTGCAATATTCGGATCAAACAAGGACCTACCTGTACACTCGCAGAGTAGATTGGTAAGATGGGCCATTGTTTTGATGAGTTATGACTATGAAATTGAGCATGTTCGTACGGAGAAATTTGGTCAAGCCGATGGATTGTCTCGGATGATTCAAAAAGTGCCATTGGATCAAGAGGAAGTAGTTGTTGCCGAAATTGCGGAGGTGGACTATTTCCAAGAGAGTATGAGACGGTTGCCAGTTCGTGAACGTGATATTAGACGCGAATCGAAATTGGATCCAGTTATTGCGGAAGCAATTGGATGTATCACGACTGGTAGATGGCCAAAAGAAAAAGATATGTCGGATCAGTTATTTCGATTCTATCGCACCAAAGATCAGCTGAGTGTGGTACAAGGATGCTTGTTGAAAGATCACAGAGTTGTTATTCCCAAAGCGCTATGTGGATCTGTATTGAGACAGTTGCATGAAAACCATCCTGGAATCGTGAAGATGAAACAGATCGCGAGATCCTTCGTATATTGGTTCGGAATAGACAAAGATTGTGAAGTCTTGGTGAGAAAATGTCAGAATTGTCAGGATCACCAAAAGTCGCCAAGAAAAGTGCCGTTGGAACCATGGAGAACGCCAGAGCGAGTATGGCAAAGGGTCCACATTGATTATGCTGGTCCGAGCGATGGTGTGTGGTATCTGGTGGTGGTTGATGCAAAAACGAAGTGGCCCGAAGTGGTTGTGATGTCATCAACAACAGCATCAAGAACGGTAGCGGCATTAAAGACAATCTTCAGTCGTCAAGGATTCCCGGAACAGTTGGTATCTGACAATGGTGTTCAATTTGTGTCCGAAGAGTTCAAAGATATGTGCGAAGAGTATGGTATTGAACACACCCGAACGCCGCCATATCACCCACAAAGTAATGGCCAAGCGGAGAGATTTGTAGATATAGTGAAACGAGGTTTGAGTAAATTGAAACAGTCTGGCAAGACATTGGAAGAAAGCCTGAACCATTTGCTATTACACTATCGATCGACAACGCATCGTTAGATGGAAAAACTCCCGCTGAAGCCCACCTTGGTCGTTGTTTGAGAACCAAGATGACGTTGATCCTACCAAAGAAAAAGGAGGAAGGAAATATAGACGAGTACAAAGAAAATATGAAAAGTCGGTTTGACAAGCGAAACGGTGCTCAAACAAGAAGTTATGACATCGGAGACAAAGTATTCGTGAAAATCACCAAAGGAAATAAATGGTCATGGAGGTTTGGCATTGTCAAAGTCAAGATAGGGACGGTATTGTATCATGTGGAAGTAAATGGTATTGTGCGTCGTTATCATGCAAATCAAATGCGTTCGAGATATATGGCAGACAGGGAAGAACAAGAGTGGTTGGATACATTGGACGATGTTCTTATGCGACCCATTGAATCACAAGAAGATATTCCAGCCAATGATATCATTGAAAGTCGAAGTTCGCGTATTCCAATTGCTACACAGCCACTTCGTCGTGGAACAAGAATACGACGTCCAGTTATTAGATATCCAGAGGCCGAGAGAACGAGCAACCAAATGTCTATTGAAAGGGGAGATGTTATAGTATAACGGAAATATATTATTATCGTGAAATGCCACGTCAATTATCTATATGGTACATCTACGAATGATTTGGTATAAAAGAAGATGGCTCGAAGACTAAGACAGACTTTAACCTAGCCTTAAATAAATAATTATAATACTAAAGACTACTGTACTTTTACCATAACAAAGACATAACAAATTTATTCTTGATCACCTTGAAATTTCACGTCGAATGATATACATAATGTCAAAATGTGAAAATATCACATTTTTAGTGTCTAGGGGGTTCCATTTAGACCTGAAAAATCGCATTTTTTCAAAACTTATCGATATGGGTCTTATTCAACGCCAAATTTAAAGTAGATTTTGAAAATGTGAGTTATTATTTTCAATTTTAGATTTAAAGTGGTTTAGACACCAAAAATCTACAAAAAATCATATTTTTACGGCAGAACTGGACTAAATTTTGAGATTCTGCCAAAATAAATAATTTATTCTTGATCACCTTAAAATTTCACGTCGAATGATATACATAATGTCAAAATATGAAAATATCACATTTTTAGTGTCTAGGGGGTTCCATTTAGACCTGAAAAATCGCATTTTTTCAAAACTTATCGATATGGGTCTTATTCAACGCCAAATTTAAAGTAGATTTTGAAAATGTGAGTTATTATTTTCAATTTTAGATTTAAAGTGGTTTAGACACCAAAAATCTACAAAAAATCATATTTTTACGGCAGAACTGGACTAAATTTTGAGATTCTGCCAAAATAAATAATTTATTCTTGATTACCTTAAAATTTCACGTCGAATGATATACATAATGTCAAAATGTGAAAATATCACATTTTTAGTGTCTAGGGGGTTCCATTTAGACCCGAAAATACAAATTTTTCAAATGTATAACATTATGGGTCTCATTCGACCTCATATTTTACGTAGATTTTGAACATCTCAGTTTTTCTGAGTTTATCTCAAATCTAACATGGTTAGTACCTCATAAACCAATTCGAGATCTTATTTTTTCCGCCAAACTGAACGAAAATGTGAGCTTAAACAAAAATATTATCATATTCTTAATCAGCATAAAATTCTGCGTCGAATGATATACAACACATAAAAATATGAAAATATTGAGATTTTTTATGTCTAGGGGGTTCCATTTAGACCCGAAAATACCCATTTTTCAAAATGTGTCCATTATGGGTCTCATTCGACCCCAAATTTTACCTAGATTCTGAAATTTCACAAAGTTCATGTCAAAACTGAGTCATGAAAAAATTACACAGCGATTTTCAAAAAAAAAAAAAGTAATCAATCTGCTTCATGCCAATTTATGCCCCAATATTACACATTTTCAAAAAGTGTTCCTCTCCATATAATTACTCTCTCTCTCTTTCTTATTTTTGGACCCTCTCTAATTACACCCCAAGGTGCAAAACAACTTCCTTCCCAGCCGGAAAAGACCCCCCAGGTTCCAATCCTGCTAATTATATATATATATATATTCATATTCAAATTCAACATTTCCAGACCAAAAAAATCGAGCGACGTTGGAACGGCAAATCTGCAAAAAAGTCAAGCGCCTCCTTCCTAGAACAGCATGAACCTTTAAATGTTCCAGGGGTACTGTAGGTCTACAGTACTCTTAGTCTTATTATGTGTAATGTTCATTTTGCGGGTTTTTGAATGAAAAAAATGTTCCTTTTCTATCTTTTGCAGAAAAAATCTCCGTTCGTTTAAATGTTCCCAGAGGACCGATTTTGTTTTGGTTCTTTAGAGAGAGACCAAAAAATAAAATAAAATAAACAACGAAAAATGATAAGAATTTATTTTTAGAATCAGCCACAGTACCCCCCTCTATGTCCCTTTAAAATGAAGCAGACCTAATTACTCTTCTCTTCTTTTACACACCTTGTAATTATAATTTTCATGACAGGTGTGTGCTCGCTGAGCTTTGACTAATATTAGCAATGGATTTTTGGAGAATGAGGAAGGTGGTGAAGGATTAGAGCACAATGAATAGGCGTGTAATTAGAGGGGATTGAAAGGGGGAACGAGGTGCATTAACCTGGATGTTAGAGAAATATTTAATGAAAATGACTAAGATTTTCGTTATCAGCGTAAAATTATGCGTCGAATGGTATACATGACCTTGATTTTTGAAGATGTCAAATTCTGGGGGTCTAGGGGGTCCCATTTAGACCGGAAAATTACATATTCGAAAATGTTACTAATATGGAACTCATTTGCCGCCAAATTTTATGTAGATTCTGAATTTCGAAATGATTCATCTCGATACCTACGTTTAACGCAATTTAGACCCCAAAAATCAAAAAAATTCTGATTTTTGATGGCTATAGATGTGAAATATGAAAGTTTAGGAAACAACGAGTTTGACTATCGTGATCAGCGTAAAATTCTGCGTTGAATGGTATATATAAAATCGATCTTTGAAAATATCATATTTTAGGTGCCTAGGGGGTTCCATTTAGACCTAAAAATGAAATTTTCAAAAACCTATAAATATGCCACTCATTCGATGTCAAATTTTGCGTAGATTTCGATTTTCAGGTATATTCAATTCAATTTTCACGCCTAACATGGTTAACATTTCGAAAACCAGTTCAAAAACAATCAAATCTTAACTAGAACCGATGAAATTGTCAGATTTCTTCGAAAATGAGCAAACTAATATTGATCAGCATAAAATTTCAAGTCGAATGGTATACATAACCTTGATTTTTGAAAACATCACATTTTACGTGCCTAGGGGGTTCCATTTCGACCTAAAAAAAATGCATTTTTCGACATCCCATCAATATGGTACTCATTCGATGTGAAATTTCACGTAGAATTCAAATTTCTAAAATATTCGACTCATATTTCACGTCTAACATGATTTACACTTCAAAAACCAGTTCAAAAGCAATCAAATCTTAACTAGAACCGATTAAATTATTAGATTTGATCAAAAATGAACATCTCAATTTGAATCAGCGTGTAAACTTGCGTTGAATGGTATATTTTTCTTCAAATTCTTCAAATTTCAGATTTTCGGTGTCTAAGGGGTCCCTCTCCGATGCACCTCCAAACCTAGCCAATATGGATCTCAAAATTCTCGAAATGTCATGTAGATCAAGAATATATGCTTCTCTCCTGCTCTTTTTTACTCTCTTCCCTTATATAACCTTTCGCGCACTTTTCCTAATCCCCTCAAGGCGTTCGACTGAGTTTCAGCCCATCATAATTGTTGTTTTGTTATGTTTCTCTCGGCTCAAAATCGATTTGCAGTTGCGCGAAATGTTGCCATATACACACACACAAACACACGCACTCATTTCTCTGTCACCCTCCTCATTTCTCTTTCCCACCGCAATGTTTTCTATATAGCTTGGCTGAAGCGCCGCCCATTTTTCGCATAGCCAGCCATTTTCCTCTATCGCTCCCCCATATTTTCTCTTTCTCTCATTTTTCGATTTTTGTCGCTGAAAATAAAATCATCATCGTCATCGCCCCTTGTCAACATGAAGTTGGTGATTTTGTCGGTCAGTTTGCTGTCCGCCGTTTGTTTGGCTGACAGACAGAAGATCAGAGACTTTGCTGGCGAATTGCTTGTCCCTTTGAGGTTAGTTTTGGGATTTTGGGGTCTGTAAATCTGTGATCTACTTGAAATTTGGCGTCGAATGAGCTCCATATTGATAGGATTTCAAAAAATGACATTTTTCGGGTCTAAATGGAACCTCCTAGACATGAAAAAATATGAAATTTCCAAAATTTAGAATAAGATATATCATTCGACCCGGAATTTCTCGCTGATCAAGGCTTCAATGCTTCTTTTTTTCTCTATTTCGAAATTTCAGCTAGATATGGAGGAAAATAGCTTTTTAGCTAGCTTTTCGGTGTTCAAACCATGTTAGTTGTAAAATTTGAGTAAAAATATTTGAAAATACGTCGCCTACGTGTGATTTGGCGGCGAATGAGATCCATATTGATAGAATTTCAAAATATGACATTTTTCGGGTCTAAATGGAACCCCCTAGACACCTAAAATGTGAAATTTTCAAAAATATTAGTACTGTATATCATTCGACGCCAAATTTTATGCCAATCAAGAACATTTTGCTCATTTTCAATGGATTCTGCTAATTTACGCAGGTCACTAGTATAAATTAAACTTCAGATCAGTTTTCTGGGTATAAACCATGTTAAACATGAAATTTGAGCGAAAGTCATCAAAATATCATAATCTACGCAAAATTTTCTTTTGAACGAGTCCCATTTTGATAGGATTTTGAAAAATAAGATTTTTCGGGTCTAAATGGAACCCCCTAGACACCTAAAATGTGAAATTTTTAAAAATATATAGTACTGTATATCATTCAACGCGAAATTTTATGCTGATCAAGAATATTATGTTAATTTTCTGGTATTTCAATCTAAAACGTGATTTTTTTGTCGAAGTTCATAATTTTCAAACTGAGAATCATGAAAACCTTATAGAAAAATGTTGCCACATTCCTCTCACCCCGGTAAAATTCAATTAACTCCCTTCTTCCACCCTCTAACTAACTAAATAACTAACTTAATTTCAATTCCCCCCCCCCNCCCCCCCCCCCCCCCCCTCCTCTTCTAATTCCTTCATATACGCAACATTTCCCACTATTTTATGCGCGAACAAAAGAAAAAACCAAAAAAAAGACATTTGGAGTAAAAAGAAACAATTCTTTTGAATGTGTCGAAATTCGAAACCTTTTTTTTTTTTTTGGTTGGTTGAGAAGAAATTCGCCCCATTTTTGTTGTTGTCGCCCGAATTTTGGCGATCAAAAGAAATATTTCTTCTGTTTTTTTTGTGTGTGAAAAAATATTATGACAGATGTGTGGAGGGGAATTTTTTAATTGGAAATTACGGTACCCTATGAGTCAGAGACAATTTAATTTCAAGAACAATCGGCGTTTTGTTTCAAATTAAATTGAAAACTAATATTGTGACTTTGATGAGCGAAAAATTCCGCGTCAAATGACATATATAGTTTGATATTTTGCAAATGTCAAATTTTAGGTGTCTAGGGGGTTCCATTTAGACCTGAAAAAACTCATATTTTGAAATCATATCAATATGGGACTCATTCGACGCCAAATTTTGTGTAGATTCTTAATTTTTATGAGAATAACCTCGAATATTACTTTTACCATGATTTACACCCAAAAAACCGATCAGAAAACATATTTTCACAACAATACTGGACAACAATGAAAGATATCACAAAAGCGAACATTGTATGCTTGATCAGTGTAAAATTTCACGTCGAATGGTATACATAACACCAATCATTGAAAATATCACATTTTTAGTGCCTAGGGGGTTCCATTTAGACCCGAAATAACGTATTTTTCAAAATCATATCAATATTGAGCTCATTCGATGTCAAATTTTGAGTAAATTTTGAATTTCTTCAAATTTCTTCATAAATCTCAAATATTACATTGTTTACACCTCAAAACCAGATTGAAAATAGCATTTTTACAGCCGAACTGAATAAAATATTGAAATTTAGCAAAAATTCGTAGAATATATTTAATAAGCGTGAAAATTTACGTCGAATGGTATACATAACATCGGTTTTTGAAATCTTCAGATTTTTTTAATGTAAAGGGGGGGGGGTCCCATTTAGACCCGAAAAATAATTTTTTCCAAAGTCATATCAATATGGGGCTCATTCGACTCAGAATTTCGCCAAAATTCCAAATTTTTATTTATTTTTTGTAGAAAAAGTGTAGTTTTGACTATTTACACTATTATTTGCACAAAATTTCAGCTATTTGTATTTGAATACTTACTTGTTTGTGTTTATAACTTGTGTTCTCCGCTGACCCATCCGATAATCAAATAAATGTATAGAAGAAAAAGAGGAGCCAAACACTTATTATAATAGGACAAGTACCATTGACTTCGACTTTTAGGGAACTAGTTACTTAGCTGGCTAATTGCTGAACATTTTCGAATGAGAAATGAACGAATAGGGTGAACATGAGTGTTTCGGAAAAGCTATAACCGCAGTTTGTTTAGTTTTTCTGTGGTGAAAATGAATTTTCGACAGTTTATTGGGACGTAGACCATGATAAATGTGGAATTTCAGTATTTGTTCTTGAAAATTCTGATTCTACGTAAAATTTGACGTTGATTGAGTCCCATATTGATAGGTTTTTGAAAAATTAATTTTTTAGTTCCCAAATGGAACCCCCTCTAGACACCTAAAACCTCATACTTTCAAAACATTATGTTATGTATATCATTTGACGCGAAATCTTACGCTGATGAATAATATTTATTTCATTTTTGTTGAATTTCAATATTTCGTCCAGTTTGCCTGTGAAAATCTAATTTTCGGTCTATTTTTGAGGTGTAATCATTGTTAGATTCGAAATTTATGGAGAAATATGAAGAAAACCAGAATAAGCAAAAAATTTGCCGTTTAATGAGCCCCATATTAATAGGTTTTTGAAATATGCATTTTTTTAGGTTCTAAATGGAACCCCTCTAGGCACCTAAAATATTACATATTAAAATTCCCTGGTTATGTATACCATTCGAAGGGAATTTTTTTGCTGAACAAGAATATGTTGCTCATTTTCCCCAACTCCACATACTTTTGGAGCCATATCTTGCTCTTTGATCAAAGTCGAATAAAAAAAGCAACGCAATTCTTCTCCTTCTTTTTTTCCAATTTCGAATGTCCGGAAATTAATTTTTCTTCTTTCTTTCTCTATTCCTTTATTTCTCAAATACATTTTGAATGAGAGCAAAAAAAAGGAGAAAAATACAATTTTTTGAGTGTTCTGAACAAACAAGTTGAGGATAGATATACTACTATGTGTTTATTATATTTGAAAAGAGAAAAGAGGGGGAAGAGTTCAGTTTTTTGAGCAAAAATGAGCAATTGGTTGTTGATCAGCGCAAAATTCCGATTTGACAGCTATATATACCATTGATTTCTGAAATAGTGTCAGTTGTGACTTTGAGACACAAAAAATGGTGAAAAGTGGAGAGAATCGTTTAAATAAATATTATATTCTCGATCAGCGTCAAATTCCGCGTCGATTGATATACATAAAAAAGGATTTTGAAATTTTCAGATTTTAGGTGCCTAGGGAGTTCTTTAGACCTGAAAAATCGTATTTTTCAAAATCTTAGTAATATGGGTCTCATTCGACGCAGAATTTTACGTAGATTTTGAAAATGATCAACATTTGAAATACAAATTTCGTTTAACCTGGTTCATATTCCGGAAACCTATTAAAATACCTCTTTTTACACCGGTGAATTTTGATATTCAACTGAAATAAGTAGTGTTATCAAGATCTCAATAAAATTTTGCATCGAATGATATACAGGACATGTATTTTTCGAAAATATCATATTTTAGGGATCTAGGGGGTTGCACTTAGACCTGAAAAATCGTATTTTTCAAATTATTTGTAATATGGGGCTCATTCGACGCAGAATTTTACGTAGATTCCGAATTCCAACAAAAAATAACTTGATTCTGAGGTCTAACCAGGTTTACATCTCAAAATCATACAAAAAACATGTTTTTCAGCGACCTCCCAACCGACGCCTGCAGCGGTGACAACTACTTCGGCCTTGCCATCATCAACGGTAGTCTCGAAAAATGCGTACACTACAACGAAATCGGAAAAAACGAAACCAACGATTCGACCTACGAGGAGTACAAGTGTAGAAGTTTGCGTTACCCGAATCACGCCTCAATCAAGAATGGAAAATGCGAATGTAATTATATCTACAGAGGCCCAACTTGCGCATCAGTTCTCGGATGTCCAGACGGACAAGTCCGCAACCGCAATGGAACGTAAGTCTTTTTTTTGATTGAAACCAATTTTCTTCCACCGATAAAGCGTGTCGAGATTGATGTGACAATGGCGCGCGCAAAAAAAGGATATAAAATTCCTCTCTTTTCCCGAAAAAAGTGCGACAAAAACTAGATCTTCATACATATGCAATTTGATAAGGAAACTTGATTGAGGCCACGGGATTTGAGATGTGTTGGTTTAAAGGGAGAACTAACGGGAACCAACATCGACACCAGAGGAACACAAAGAGAATTTTTGGCGCCAGCAGTAAATCACTGACGCGATTTATGACACCTACGCACATGTTCAGAAAGCAGTGAACAGCACAATAAATACCACATGTTTTGAGGGCTGCGAAACATTTTTTTCATGCTTCAAAAGTTTTCCAACTTTTGATCTGGGAATTTTTAAGATTTTAAAGAGAGAGGGGATGGGAAACAGGAGACGCAGGTGGTTAGAGAGTGAGAGAGAGTGAGAGAGAGAGAGTGAGAGAGAGAGAGAGAGAGAGAGAGAGAGAGAGAGAGAGAGAGAGAGAGAGAGAGAGAGAGAGAGAGAGAGAGAGAGAGAGAGAGAGAGAGAGAGAGAGAGAGAGAGAGAGAGAGAGAGAGAGAGAGAGAGAGAGAGAGAGAGAGAGAGAGAGAGAGAGAGAGAGAGAGAGAGAGAGAGAGAGAGAGAGAGAGAGAGAGAGAGAGAGAGAGAGAGAGAGAGAGAGAGAGAGAGAGAGAGAGAGAGAGAGAGAGAGAGAGAGAGAGAGAGAGAGAGAGAGAGAGAGAGAGAGAGAGAGAGAGAGAGAGAGAGAGAGAGAGAGAGAGAGAGAGAGAGAGAGAGAGAGAGAGAGAGAGAGAGAGAGAGAGAGAGAGAGAGAGAGAGAGAGAGAGAGAGAGAGAGAGAGAGAGAGAGAGAGAGAGAGAGAGAGAGAGAGAGAGAGAGAGAGAGAGAGAGAGAGAGAGAGAGAGAGAGAGAGAGAGAGAGAGAGAGAGAGAGAGAGAGAGAGAGAGAGAGAGAGAGAGAGAGAGAGAGAGAGAGAGAGAGAGAGAGAGAGAGAGAGAGAGAGAGAGAGAGAGAGAGAGAGAGAGAGAGAGAAGTAAAGTGATAGAGGGAAAATGAGAGAGACGTAGAGAAAAAGGGAGGGAGAGAAAGGATGAATTGAGAGACGCAGAGAAACAGACGCAGAGAGAAACGAAATAGGTTCAGAGACGCAGATATATAAACAGTGAGAGATAAAATTATATAAGAGACGCAGAGAGTCAGATTGAGAGAGACAACATGAATTAAGAGACACAGAGAGTCATACAACTAGAGACAACGTGACTTGAGAGACGCAGAGAATCAGATAATCAAAGAGTATACTGTTTAATAGACTCAGGAGGTTAGAGAGGGCGAGTGATAGGGCAAATTGAGAGATTCAGAGAAATAGAGAGCTCAAAAATCAAGTTAGAGAGTACATAGTTGGTAAGAGAGGCTGAGAAATGAACAATTAGAGAGTAGATGGATTAAGAGACACAGAGAGAGAGAGAGAGAGAGAGAGAGAGAGACAGAGAGAGAGAGAGAGAGAGAGAGAGAGAGAGAGAGAGAGAGAGAGAGAGAGAGAGAGAGAGAGAGAGAGAGAGAGAGAGAGAGAGAGAGAGAGAGAGAGAGAGAGAGAGAGAGAGAGAGAGAGAGAGAGAGAGAGAGAGAGAGAGAGAGAGAGAGAGAGAGAGAGAGAGAGAGAGAGAGAGAGAGAGAGAGAGAGAGAGAGAGAGAGAGAGAGAGAGAGAGAGAGAGAGAGAGAGAGAGAGAGAGAGAGAGAGAGAGAGAGAGAGAGAGAGAGAGAGAGAGAGAGAGAGAGAGAGAGAGAGAGAGAGAGAGAGAGAGAGAGAGAGAGAGAGAGAGAGAGAGAGAGAGAGAGAGAGAGAGAGAGAGAGAGAGAGAGAGAGAGAGAGAGAGAGAGAGAGAGAGAGAGAGAGAGAGAGAGAGAGAGAGAGAGAGAGAGAGAGAGAGAGAGAGAGAGAGAGAGAGAGAGAGAGAGAGAGAGAGAGAGAGAGAGAGAGAGAGAGAGAGAGAGAGAGAGAGAGAGAGAGAGAGAGAGAGAGAGAGAGAGAGAGAGAGAGAGAGAGAGAGAGAGAGAGAGAGAGAGAGAGAGAGAGAGAGAGAGAGAGAGAGAGAGAGAGAGAGAGAGAGAGAGAGAGAGAGAGAGAGAGAGCGAGAGAGAGAGAGAGAACATGGTGTAAGACACGTAGATAGCTAGACAACGAGAGAGAGCGACATATTTAATAAGAGACGCTGATAGTTAGAGATAGCATGGATTGGAGAGACGCAGAGATACAGACAATAAGAGACACTAGATTTTTGGAGACGCAGAAAAGCAGACAATGAGGGATGATGTCGAGTGAGAGAGACGTAGATAGTTAGGAAGTGTTAGAGATAACATTAAAATATTGACGCAGAAAAATGTGTAAAGAGAGATATAACATGAAATAAGAGACGTAGAGAAGCAGACAACTAGACATCGAAATCTTCTTAAATTTCCAGCTGCGAATGGTTATGCGAAAATGGAGGAACGGCTGCCATCGGCCCCAAGAAGCTCGAATGCATCTGCCCGATCCCATACGACGGTGACCGATGCGAACGCGTCGCGTGCTTCCGCAAATCGCCCGTCGGCAAACAAAGATACCGCAACTCGAACACGAAGCCAGGCACTTGCGAATGTAAGGCAAACTTCCACGGCGACAATTGCGAAATCATCCGTCATTGCGAGCAAAACGCGACATTGACCAATCAAATTTGCGATTGTCCAGATGGATTCGGTGGAGAGGTTTGCGAGCTCAAGTGTCGACAAGGACAATTGACGTGAGTTTTTGGAATATAACCTAAACTAGACTTGATGTTTGAGAAGAATCTCAAAGAAAATCGAATTCTACGTAAAATTTGGCGTCGAATGAATCCCATATTGATACGATTTTAAAAAATTCGATTTTTTGGGTCTAAATGGAACCCCCTAGACACCTAAAACCTTAGAACTTCAAATTTCAATGATATGTATATCATTCGACGCTAAATTTTACGCAGATCAAAAACATATCATTAGTTCTTGCTGAAACTAGACACTTTTCTCAAATTACAATCAAATTTCGCTTTTTGAATAGGATTTTGACGTATAATCTACATTAATCGTGATATTGAAGTTCAATTCCATGAAAATTCAAATTCTACGTAAGATTTGACGTCGAATGAGTCCCATGTTGAAACAATTGTAAGAAATATGATTTTTCGGGTCTAAATGGAACCCCCTAGACACCTAAAACCTTAAAATTTCAAACTATTATGTTATGTATATCATTCGACGCTAAATTTTACGCAGATCAAAAACATATCATTAGTTCTTGCTGAAACTAGACACTTTTCTCAAATTACAATCGAATTTCGCTTTTTGAATAGGATTTTGACGTATAATCTACATTAATCGTGATATTGAAGTTCAATTTCATGAAAATTCAAATTCTACGTAAGATTTGACGTCGAATGAGTCCCATGTTGAAACAATTGTAAGAAATATGATTTTTCGGGTCTAAATGGAACCTCCTAGACTCCTAAAACCTTAGAATTTCAAATTTTAATGATATGTATATCATTCGACGTAGAATTTTACGCAGATTAAAATAATGAAACTCTTTCTGGCTGATTTTCTAAATTTCTCCCATTTCCAGCTGCTCAACATGCTCCACAACATTCCTTCTCTCCATGCTCGTCGTTTTCACCGCCTTTTTCTGGCGCCAAGCTTAAACCCACCCACTCCCCACCCGCCCGCGACAAATTCCCACCATGTCCCTTTAAACGAGTAATTTATTTTCCATTTTTTTTCCACGTATTTAACAAATCCCAAAGCTTCTTTCTTTTTCTCCCTGCCCAGTTTGGTGAATTTTTTTGTGAATTTTTTTTTCGGCGCCAATTTTGTTATTATATAACTATATAAGTATTAAACATTTTTAGGTTCCAAGTATTTTTTATTGATTGATTCATTTCTTATTAATAACTTGTTTTAATAAAGATTTTCGACCGCCCAAATTATGTCCGAGAGAAGTACAAAACTCAAAAAATTGTAAGCTTCTGGACCAGAATTTCATGTAGATTTCAAAAATCCAATTTACTTTCACCGATTTTGAATATTTCTTCGAAAAAACTGCGACCAAATAAGAACCATATTTCATATATTAGCTGAAACGTTCTCTTTTTTGCGGAACAAAAAGATGACAAATTTCCGGAAACCCATCAATTATTTCTGACAGTTGGTGAACGAAAGGATGAAACGACATTTTCAGATTCTGAACACTTTTCAGCAGGAAAAAAATGAAAGTGAAAGAGGAGGGAGCATTCAATGAGGCTCGGGGGACTTCAAGGGATTCAGGACTTTTTGAGTTGAGATTGCTTGACAAATTTGGGATCTCCTTGAAATTCTGCGTCGAATGAGCTCCATATTGTTAGGATTCTAGAAAATGTGATTTTTCGTGTCCACATGGAACCCCCTAGGCACCTAAAATGTAATATTTTCAAATTTCTATGATATGTATATCATTCGAAGTGAAATTTTACGCTGAAGATAATACCATAGTTCATTTTTGCATAATTTTGAGATCAAACCTCTTATAGCCATCAAAAATCAGAATAGCATTTGGTTTCAGGGGTCTAAACAACGTTTCATGAAGGATCTAAGTTGAATATTTGAAAAAATTCACAATCTACGTAAAATTTGGCGTCGAATAAGCCCCATATCTTCTGGATTCTACAAAATTCGATTTTTCGTGTCTAAATGGAACCCCTTAGACACCAAAATGTTGCATTTTCAATTTCTTGTGATATATATACCAATCGAAGCAAAATTTTACGTATATCAAGAATATGCTACTCATTTTTGCTGAAACTTGACACTCTGTCTGAATTATAGTTCAACTTCGCTTTTTAAAACAGTTTTTGAGGTATGACATGTATCAAGTGTGATATTTGAGTCGAATCATGCAAAAATTTAGAATACACGTAGAATTTTGCATCGAATGAGCCCCATATTGAAATAATTCTGAGAAATAGGTTTTTCGGGTCTAAATGGAACCCCCTAAACACCTAAAATCTGAAAATTTCAAAAGTAGAAGTGATGTATGTCATTCGAAGCAGAAATTTACGTTGAATAATAGTAATAAGCTTAAACTCGCTGATTTTCACAAATCAGTTTGAAAAATACGAATAACTCATATTTTTTCAAGTTTTTGAGATGTATCTTGACGATTATGATTTTCGTGCCCTCCCTTGGCCCATTTTTGAAGCTAAACACATCTAAATTCTAAAAACATCACCCGTTCTCATAAAAATAAAATCAAATATTCATTGCATGATAAAAATATACACAAAATTCTTGTCAAACATTATTACACAAAGAAGAAAAAGAAAAGAGTTGCAAAAAAAAGAAAAGAAAAGAAATACCGGTACTATTTTCAGGGGCGATGGGTCTTGAAACGAATCGAGGTGGTTTCAAGGAGGGAGATGATGGGGGACGGAGTCTTCTCACAGATAAAAAAGGAGAATAGTTCCAATTTTTGGTGGTTTCGTAAATCTAGAAGTCGGTGGGAGGAATGGGAGTTACTTGATTGGTGTAGCTGGCGTTGAGGGTACTGAAAAAACCAGGTTAAAACTATGAAAATCTTGTCCGAGAGAAGTACACGACTCGAATTTCACTAAATTTTAGTTAAAACTGCAAAAAAAAACTATAAGATCGGCTATGAAGATCTTTAAAATTGTCAATTTCACCAACCTCTTGGAGTTGGCGCAGCTGGTGGGAAGGATGGTGGATAGCATGGTGTGAGTTGTGGCGCCCATCCGGATGACGGTCCAGCCATTGGCATATCCATTGGTGATGGACCATTTCGAGCCACCATCATCAAGGAATCTGCAATTATTATTATTATTATTGACTTTTGAGTAAGATGTAGACGGTAAAACTTACTTTGCGGATTCATCATCGCCGGATGTGGCGGTTGTCCAGGGAATCCATAGGGTGATTGCTGAAAAATCAATAAATTTGGTTGGAAAATTCGAAATATACTTTGAATTCTGGTTAAAACGATATAAAATTTCAAAAAATCTTGTCCGGAAGTAGTACAAAACTCAAAAACTTAGAATTTTTCGAAAATATTGTTCGAAAAAAATTAAAAATTAGCGAATTTTAAACTTTTTCGGATAAAAAAACTATATCTGGGTTAGAATTTCGGTTAGAATTTAAATATTGAATCGACGACGTTGAGAAAGCAAACTTATTCTTGTCCAAGAGAACTACAAAACTCAAAACTTTTAAAATTTGAGTTTAAAAAAAACCAAATTTAGGTGAAAAGATCGAATTTAGTCGAAGTTTAAAATTGTTTTGTGAAAAATCTTCAGATTTTGCATAGACAATGAATTTTTAGGAGAAAAACTAAATTTTTTCGAAGAATCTTGTCCAAGAGAACTACAAAACTCAAAACTTTTAAAATTTGAGTTGAAAAAAACCAAATTCAGATGAAAAATCTTTAGATTTCACATAGGAAAATGAATTTTCAGAAAAAAACTAAATTTTTTCGAAGAATCTTGTCCGAACGAGCCAGTTCTGACTCAAACTTTGAATAAATCTTGTTCCGGAGAACTACACATCTCGAAAATATACAAATTTTCAAGTATTTTATATCATTTTGACCAGAATTTTCAAAAATTCACAAAAAAAACTCACTCTTTGCATTTGTTGCATAAACATTTGATGTTGATGTTGATGGAAAGCTACTGCTGCTGGCGAATGTCTCGGCGACTTTGCCGATTGTTGCGCAGCCGCTGCGGCCGCCATCATCTGCTGATGCATATAAGCCGGATGCATTCTCGGTGTCTGGGCTCCTGGATGCATCGGCATTCCATTCGGGTACACTCCGGGCGATCCAACAAACTTGCCAGGCGGTGCCGACATCGGGTATCCAAATGGATGCATTCCCGGATAGGGTGGTCCTACTTGAGGAGGTGGATAGGCGCCGACGGAGAACGGGCCGCCACCACCAACACCGGGATATGGAGGCATACCACCGGGAAAGGCGCCCGGGTGAGGCATACCGGGCGGGTATTGTCCGGGTGATGGGTAGGAGGGAGTGTGGGCACCCGGTGTTCGTGAACCCATCGCTTCTTGCACACATTTTTGAATGTCTTCTAATTTTTCCATTTTTGCGGCACGTTCATCTCTGAAAAAAGAAATTTTTGAAATTTTTAGGTTTTGGTGCTAAAAACTAATTATTTTCTTGTGATTTTTCGATTTTTTAAAACCTAGACGTTCAGATTTTCAATGCAAACAACTCACTTCTTGCTACCATTCTCCACAACTTCACTAATCATATTAGAATTCGAATATTGTTGATCATCGGTCATCATTTGAAGCCGTTTCAACGGATTCTCCGACACCTCTTGTGGCTCAATTTTGATCATTTTCGGCGGTTTTTCCTCATTTTCAACATCCTCATCTGATCGTCCACTCGGTGATTTTCGTTTCAACGACGACGTGGAACAAGAGGCTTCCAATTCGCCATTGTTTGGTTTCATATTGAAATACGTCGGCGAAATTTCATCGATTTCGACAACTTCGTCTTTGCCAATCACTGGACCACTTGAACCCGGACCACCATCTCCTAACGCGGCGAGGTTCTGAAAAAATATTGGTTTTTTTTAAAATTTAGCGTCTCTCGGAACATAGAAGTGAAAAGTGCGTGGGAAATTTACAAAGTTTAAATTTTAAAGTTTAAAAATCCGCCACATGTATATTTTGACTTCCCGTGCTCAAAAAAGTGCACCAGGAATTTAGACATTTTGATTTTTTATAAATTAAACTCCAAAAATCGAGGTTTTTATTGATTTTTCAGAGTTTTTGAACGATTTCTGGCACTGTGGTTCGAGAATTTGAAGTTCTTGACGGAAATATGGGAAAAATTATATTTGAATTCACTTTTTAAACATTTTTTCAATAAAAATCAATCGCGAAAAGTTTTAAATTTAGAAATTTAACGAGAAAACTTGATGGTTTTTAAAAATTTGAGCTTGCCGCCTAAAAAATTTGAATATTAAAGCGGTGAACTCAAAATTTGAAAATCTCTCAGAAAAATTATCGGAAGCTTCGTTTTTTATGGAAAAAATTTGAAAATTTGTGTATTTCACTCAAAAAAACTTTTAAATCTCAAGTTTTTCGCGATGAAACTTCAAATTTTTCACCTTTCAGAGCAAAAATGCGTCTGCGGAATTCAAAATTTCAATTTTTCAACAATTTGTTTTCAAACTTTTAACACTTACCGGGCTAAATGGTGATTGTTGTTGTCTGGCCAACATCATCTGCTCCTTCTTCTTATTCATCCATTTTATCAACGTATCATACTTATCGCGCTCCTTTTCAATATCTAAATCCGCCTGATTCGCCATCGCCGTTCTGAAAATCTTTGAAAATGAACCTTCACTCCATCAAATGAGAAGAAAAACTTACGTAAAATAGACATATTGGGGTGGCGGGGCGCTTGACGTGGATCCATTGGCTGCTTCTGGCGGTGACGTGGCTTCATGGCTCGATGGCACGGATTGAGCCAACGCGGGAGAGCTGTTGGGATTCTGGAAGGAAATTATGAAATTTTTGAAAGAGAATCAACTAATTTACCTTATAATCTTGGCTTGTTGATGGTAGAATTTCTTCGGAAGACGACGATGACGATTTTTCGAAGGGCGAAAGTATCGGTTTCGCCTCCGGAGACAAAGACATCTTCACAAGGACACAAATCGAGAATCGATATTTTCAGTGGGCAGGTTCTTATCTGGAAAACTAATTTTTTGATATAGTTATAACGAACAACGATGATGATAAGAAACACGAAAAAGGAGAGAAAAAGATAATATTTTTTTGAAATTCCGCGTTGAGTGCACGTGAAACGCGTCAGTGTTTTGGGCATGGTGTGTTTTGTGAGAATTTTTATTTTTTTATTTTTTCGGTTTTTAACAGGTTTCGAAGATTGGAGAGGAATCATGTGGAATGGAGATGATGAAGAAAGGAACAGATGATTTCGACGAAAAGGTGTGGTAAGATTTTTGCTGAAAATATTTAGAAAAAATAGGAGAAAACAAGAAATGTTAATTTTAAAGAAAATATTGAAGTTTTCAAGCTTCCAATTGGCTCGGAGAAAGTAAAATAACACTAAATTTTGCTGATGATTATAAAAAAACTATGAAATAAGTTGAATTTCAGTCGAATAAAATTGAAATTCCTGATTTCAGGCGATAAAATCTGTGGCTTGAAATTTGTCTAGGTCAATCTCCTATGCTTTATTTCAAATCCAAAAACCCCGAAATTTCCACGCCGAAAAATCTAAAATTAACTACCTCATACATACAACATAAAAAATAAAATTCAAAAAAATCATAAGAGAGTATCATCATCTCCTTCTCTCTTCCTCCTTCTTCTCCTTCTCACTAACACATTCAAACACATACACAGAGAGAAAGCAAAATGGCGTCCCTTTCTTTTTTTCAAAAAAAAAAAAAAAAACGGGCCACAAAATAGTGGGTAGAAATACGAGAGACAGACAGATAGTACATTCGACCTTCGACTGAGAATGGCGAGTGAGATGAAGAGACGCAGAAGGTGATAGGCGAAATTTTTTCGGTTTCGGTTTGAATTTTTGTGTTTTTGAAGAGAAAGTTAATTGGGTGCATCGAGAGATACGGTGACCTTATTGGAATGGTGCCATGTTACACAGGTTTTCGAGTTGAATAGAGCCTAATTGGCTATTGAAACCATTCGAAGTAAACAAAACACTAATTAATTAATGAAAGATTGTGTAACTTTTTGAATCTTGGCAAGGTTCCAAATGAAACTATTGACTCGAATAGTGCCAGGGCGAAATATAATAGAATTGGGACCAAGATTTGTAAAAAATTTTGAAGTTAGCAAAAAAGTTGTGGAGCTTGAAAGTTTTAAAAGTATGAGAGTGTTGTGGATACATTTAAAACTATGTCAGATTTGGCTCAAAATAAGATCACATTTTCTAGACCAGATACTTTAGGGTCAACAATTTTAAGTTTTTTTTTTGAAACTGTGCCAAGCTAACACAGTTAAGGTCGATTTTGGCCAGGTTCTGAATTCAGAATTTCTTATTTTAACTGGTTTCATGTAAAAACTGAGCCTCCTTCGTTTAGCATAGAGTTAGGATTTGCTCGAGACTATCCTAAGTTTTCAGTTTTTAATGACTCTTAGTCTGAAATTTCTAATTTTTTGAGGTTCAATTGTAAAAATTGACCAAAACCAGGCTTAATCGGGCTTAAAGATTCTGATTTTCAGTTACGAACCCGAAACATTTTTATCTCAGTATTCAGAAGGTTCCAGTTTGAATTTTTAAATAAAATTAGAAGTAAGTTCCAAATCAGAAACCTAAGACGAATATTTAGCTTTGAAGGTGAAATTTAGAAAATCCTTGGAACTGTGCCAAGTTCGTCTCGGATCCGCTTCTGAACCTGATTTCGATGTTTATGAAGGTGCCAGTCCGAAAAGTGGTCTGCATTGATGGAACCTAATTCAGTCAGTTTACATTTAAAATAATCCTATATCCATAAAGTATGCAAAATTCCAAAACTGGGATCAGAAATTTGTGGAAACCCATATTTTACAACTAAATTTCATCTTGAACAGATTTCAATTTTAAAACTCTGGTTTTTGAAGGGATTTCGAGACCATATCAAACTGAATTCTGCCAAGCTTTCGGAAAATATTGGAAAACGGAAGTGTGCCAATTTGAACTGGGACATAAAATCGTGTAAGTTCTTCGAAAATGACCTCAAATAGGTTTAAATTTAAGAAAAAGTTGATTGCAAAGCTTTCAAACCCTGATTTTGAACAGGATTCCGTGTAAAAAAGTTTTGGAACCATCATAGACAAGTTTAAAAATGAAAGTTTTCTTAAAAATTCAAATTAAAAAAGACGAAAATTTGAATTTTAAATTCTTCATCCGGTCATCCAAGCCATGGCTCGAAACTTCCAATTCTCCTCGCCGAAAAAGCCGATAAAAATGTGGAAAGTAAATAAAAATTCATCATATTTTCTGCGTCAAAAAAAGCTCCTTTTTTGGCGAAAAAAGTCTTTAGGAAGAGGGGAAAAGAAGGGAAATACTGAGTAGACTCGACATGTTTTTCTTCTCCTTTCCTTTGCTTTTCTGCTCCTTTTTGCTTGTGTGGAACGGGAGAAGAAGAAGAAGAAGTAGAAGTAGAAGATGGAGAAAAAGAAGAAGAAAAAGGAGAAGAAGAACAAGTATTTATTTTCCGGAGAAAAAACACTAGCAAATATAAATACACGGGTTTTTTATTTGTGGCTAAAAAAAATGTAATTTTTGACTTTTAGAGAGGGATGTGAGGCAGATTTTTTGAATTTTTGAATTTAGCGCCAAGAATATTGGTTCGAAATTTTTAAATAAGAAAAGAGTGAATTTTAATATTTAATTATCGTGTGAAATTCGGATTAGTGGCCAAAATTGATTGTTATAATTTGTTCGTGTTGGACGAGAAATTCAAATATCCTGTAATGGAGTTCATAACCAGAAATCGAAGAACTTTTTTTTTAAATAGAATTTTTAAATTTGGCTTCAAGAAGTTGAATTTGCTGGCCTTCAAATTCAGAATTTTCAATTAAGAAAAGAGAGTATAGTGAATTTTCATTTTAATATTCAATTTTCGTGTGAAATTTGGATTAGTCGCCAAAATTAATTATTATAATTTGTTCATGTTGGACGAGAGAATAGAATATTTTGAAATTAACCTCAAAATTTAAATATTCTGTATTTTGAGAGGGAGTTCATAACCAGAAAACAGAAATCTTATTTTTTTCAATTGAATTTCAAAATTTGGCCCCAATGAGCTGGGTTTCCTGGCCTTCCAATTCAGAATTTTGAATTGAGAAAATAGAGAATAGTGAATTTTAGTATTCAATTTTCGTGTGAATATTTCGAAGTTGACCTCAGAATTCAAATATCTTGTAACGAAGTTCATAACCAGAAAACAAATATATCTTCTTTTATTGAATTTTTAAATTTAACACCAAGAAAAAAGTGATTTTCAAAATTTATCTTCATACGAAATACAGATTAGTGGCTAAAATTAATTATTATAATGTATTCGAGGTTACTTAGCTTTTTGTTAAAAAGAGACAAATGTCCTGTATTTTAAGAATGAAGTTCGAAACCAGAAAAAGTATATTTTATTTTTTTTTAATCTGCATTTTTGAAATTGGCTTCAAGAAGCTGGGTTTGTTGTCAAATTCAAAATGGTTCGAAATTACTTAGCTTTCTGACGCGAAAATTAAATATTAAAATTAATCTCAAAATTCAAATGTCATGAATTTTATGCAAGAAGGTTGGAATTATGTAAATTTTGTTTCGAAACCAGAAAATTTTGAATTTTAAGACTAAGCCCGAGAAATCTTGATGATCATCGTATTTGAAGAGAAAATTAGAAATTGAAAAATTGAAAAAAAAAAGAAGAAATTTTGACTTTTTATGATTGAATTTGAATTGTAGGATTTCGAACCATTTTTTCGCCGAATTTGAATGAGAAAACGGAATTTTTTAAAGATTTTCAAATGAAATTCAAAGGTTATTTTTTGAAATTCAAAGTTTGGCAACGAAATATGTTCAAAAATTGAATAATCTATTATTTTTCTGCGTTAAACTTGAATATCTGGAGCCCTGATACTTTAAATATTTGATATTTAATTTGAATAAATCGCTCAAAATCTCCAATTTTGGCCCCATAAAAAAATGAGGTCAAGAAATCAAACCTGGTCGAGCCCACAAAGAACATCACAAAATCAATAATAAATAAAAAGTGAAACACAAGTTGGACAAAAAATTATTATTTTATCTCTAGTTTTTTTTTTTTGCGAAAAAGCAGCACGGACGGAAAAATAATAAAATAGCGGCCCAAATTTTTTTTTTTTTTTTTGAGAGGAGAAAAGAGAAAAGATACGATGATGAGAAGAAAAAGAAGGAGAAGAAGTTTTTTGGAAGGAAAAAAAGAGAAGAAATATGTTTTGATAACACCGAATTACTTTGGAATTACTAACAACGACAGAATACCGGAGGGGATTTGGATGGGGGCTTGTTTTTGGTTGTTTGGGATAACAAAATGAGGAAGTTTTAATTTTGAAGATGGTTTTTAGACCTTGAGAGATTTAGGAAGGAATGTTCCAGGTTTTAGAACCAGGAGAACCTTTGAAAATTGAGAAATTTCGATTTCTGATGTCAAAACTGTTGAATATTATCAATTTTAATTCAAATTTTAACAGCGAAGTTCATATTTTCAAATTCTATTTACATTTTGAAACGATTGAAAATTTTCAAACATCGCAAATTTCGAAGTTTGATTAAAAAAATGCACAAAATTTATGTTTTACGCTACTAAAATCAAATTCTGAAGCTGAAAAATCGACAATTCGAATTTTTGACGAACATAATACGTACTTTCAATGAAAGAAATAAAAAATAAATATTTTATGGTCCAAAAATTATGAATTCGACCGCCGGAAGCAAAATTTTACGATTAAACATAAAAATTTGAAGATAAAATTAAGAAATTATAGGCTGAAAACAAGCTAAAAATTATTTTTGGCCACCTGAATCACAAAAAAATATCAAATTTTAATAAAAAATTAATTTCCCAAGAAATAAAGTTGGCCTCAAAACTTCAAACTTTTTGCTGAATTCAAATTTTTGAAAGTTTTGGCCAGAAATCCCTTTTGACCGCTAAATAATCTTGCATTTTGAAACGATTGAAAAATTTCAAATATTCAGGATTCTAGAGTTTCAGCGATAGTTTCTCAAAATTTTACCACAAAATTCAATTTTTAGAGTTTCAGCACGATGTTTGACGATTCAAAACTCCCAGCAAATCTAGTTTCTCAGAATATCGGCGGTTTATTCAAAAACTCTAATTTTCCACTAAAAATTCAAATTTCTGAAGTTTAGGGATTATAATTGAATTTTTCAAAAGTCGAACTCAAAAGTCCAAACTCAACACTGCAAATTGAGAAAATCAGAAGTCTTATTAAGTAAAATTTGAAAAATTCAAAACTCCCGCCAAAAATCAGGGTTCAGAATTCACGAGGGAAATCTAAATGTTAAGTGTTCTGCCTGAAAAGTCCAGATTCTTGTCCAAATATCAAAATTTCAAGTTTTCCGCCAAAAATTCAAAAAACTTTAGCTCCAGTCAAATAGCTAGGTTGTTAGAATATTGGTGTGAAATCACAGATTTCAAAAATTCCCTTGAAAGTTCAAGGTCTTCCGATTTTCGGTTCCAAGCTCAGAAATTCAAAGTTACTTTCCAAAAACCAAAATTCTAAAAATAGAACCTTTTTCTCCAAAAGAAATACACATTTTCTAGAAAACATCCAGGAAAACAAAAGAATAAAACCAAAAGAAAAATGGAATCTTCTTTTTCTCCTTATTCTTCAGGAGCCACATCCAAAAAGGCGGCCAAAAAAGAAACGAAAATAGTGCACATAATTGTGTGAGGAGCAGAGCAGATGTTGGGGGAAGAAGAAGAAGAAGAGACTCTCCTTATTGTGCCAAAAACAACACAATTTTGGGCAAAGATTTCGAAGAGAACCAAAATGAAAAAGGGAGTATCTTATTCGAGGTTTGAGATTTGAGAAGAATGTCGAAATCCACGTGAGAAATGGAGAATTTAGAGGGATTTTGTACTTATTTTGGAGAATTAGAGAAGATTAGAATTTGGCTCCGAAACTTAAAATTCCTAATTTCTGCAGAAATTCATGAATTAGAAGCGAAATATCACGCCAGAAAGTCTAATTTTGGCTCTAAAAATTGAAATTTAAAAGTTTTCCATCAAAAACCAAGAATATTGACCAAAAAGTTTAAGTTTTTGATTTTCGACGCGAGAAATTTTTAAATTTCTGCGTTTAAAATCAAAAATTCATCCCAGATAGTCGAATGTTGGCTCTAAAAGTTGAAATTCAAACATTTTTCACAAAAAAAATGTTGAAATTCCAAATTTGACCCAAAAAATCCACAAAATTTATTTTTTACGCGCCTAAAATCAAATTTTGAGCTGAAAAAAGCTCAAAATCAAGTTCTAAGGCCGAATTTCATTCAAATTTCAAATATTTGGCGGAAATAATACGTACTTTTACTGCTAAAAGTCAAATTTCAATATTGTAGGGTCCGATTTGGACCCTCCGAAGCAAATTTTCACGATTTCGAAGTGCTTATTCATTTTCTTGCTGAATATCTCCAAAAAAAAAATCAAATTTTCAAGAAAAACAAAAGAAATCGTACTCAAAAACAAGAAAAAATTATTTTTGGCCACCTGAATCACAAAAAAACATAAATTTTTAATTAAAAATTAATTTCCCAGGGGATAAAATTGACTTCAAAACTTCAAAATTTATTATTTTAAGATCAAAAATCAACTAGTTCTCAAGAAAAACCAAGAATCCCATTTCAAAAATGATTTTGTGGTCAACTGAGTCACAAAAATCTTCATTTGTTGACTGATAAACCCTTAATTTCCCATGGGATAATTTTTTTGGCCAAATCTAAACCGAACAAAACACAAAATGATGATGATAACCTATCCATATCACCTGAAACCGATTGCTGATCTTCCAGTCTTCTCCGTTTCCACCAAAGTGCAATAAATCACAAAAAATAATTGGGGGGGAAAAGTGATGATGCATTTTCCGCGGATCGCCAGACCCCTTTAACATATAAAAAAAAACCACCACACACACACACATTGATAAGAAAAAGGGTTTCGTTGAGAATGATTTGTGTTTTTGATATAATTTTGGGGTGTAAATTGGAGGGGATTCTTAATATGGTCAGAATGATTAACTGTGAAGAGAGGGGTACTGTGGATGCTTAAAAAATCGATTTTAGTTGCCAAAAAGTCCTAATTCTTGAGATATTGAAGTCAAAATATCAAGTTTTACATTTTTTTTAAGCGGAAATCTCAGATTTTGGAACCTAAATCAGTGTTCTGAAAGTGAATGAAGTCTAAAATTTAAAAATTGCATCCAAAAATCAAGTTTTGAGAGGTGAAACCAAAATCTGAAAACTAGGTCGTTAAAGCCAAAAATAGTGTAAAGAATAGTCTAAAAATCAGAAATCTGGAATTTTTCTTGGATTTTGTGACTTCAAAAATTCTGAAAATGTTAAGCCAATTCTAGAATTTAATCTCTTTAGGGCTGAGAACTGGTGTTCGCCAAAATCTGAAAGGACTACAGATTCCTGATGTCAGAATTTGATATCTGAGAATCACGGAGAGAGTCTAGAAGTTTTTTTTTCTAAAATTTAGAAATTTAGAGAAAAAATTCAGAATATTGGATTTTTCAATTGTGGAGGAGCTCATGAAGTCAGAATCTTAGTTATGAAAGTCTGGAGCAAGAATCACAAATGTAGAATATCAGATACAAGATTCAGAATCTGAAAAGCTTGAAGTCAACCCAGATTTCTGGAGCCAAAGTTTACAACTTTCAGAGGTGAGACCCAAAATTTCGAAGCAAAAACATGAATTTACAAATTTCAGAGAGGAACATTCAGGACTGGAGACCTAAGTACAATTCAGATTTTGAAGTTTTGGAGCCAAAATCACAAATGTAGAATATCAAATACAAGATTCAGAATCTGAAAAGCTGAAAGTCAACCCAAAAATTTAAAAAAAAAAAACTTGGAGCCAAAGCATGAATTTATAAATTTCAGAGATATATATCTAGAACAGAAGAATAAAATTCAGAAGAGAAACTTTCAGATTTTGAAGTTTTGGTGCTGAAATCTAGAATTTCTACCACTCTGAGCTCAAATTCAAACAAAAATTGAGTGTGAAAAAAATTCGGGATTCAAAATCTCGAAATTCCCGCGCAAAATTACAAAGAAATATGGTACTCAATCAAAAACATCGCGGAAACAAATCATTCAAATCGAATAAAATAAACATAGGACACCAATTCACCCACCAACCCACAAAAAATGCGCACCAAAAAAAGAGGTGAACATCTAGACACTACGTGTTTCGCAGAGGCGCAGAGAAATCAAGCCAATAGAGTGCTGAGATCAGAGAGACGCAGAGAATGTGAATGACCCGCCCGGTTTGGACTGGTGCCAAATAGCGGAGGAAGAAGAGACGCAGAGAAATGACTATATGCTGTTGGTGATGTCATGGAAACTTGTTGAAATAAAGGATTTGGCGCCAAATTTGAACCACCTCAGCTCTCTTGGGCCTAATTTTGGTCTTTGAAATTCGCCGACGAGGTTAAAATATTGGGAGATTTAATGGAAAAAGTTTCGAATTTCGTATATATGTAAATCAGGAAAATGAATTATTTTGGTAAAAGTGGGTGGAATTTTAGCAATAAGCTAAATTTAATTGACGTGGCTCTTTAAGACAAGAGAATTCCAGAATTTTTGAAAGATTTATTGAAAAAAATGGCTTGAATTCTGAAAATTGGACCAAGAAGATCGATAAATCCTAAAAAACGTGTTAAAATGTCGAGAAACTACTTGAATCCCAATTTCAGGGACCCGTAATAACCTAAAAGTTTAATATTTCACGTAGTTTTTGAACATGTACCTAAAAATCTGAGAATTTCAGGATTCATATGTATTTTGAATTTGTAGTAGCTCTTTTGAGAAAAAGAATACCTGAATCCTGAAGTCCAATTCAAAAAAAAAACATCAAATCACTAAAAAGGAACTCAGTTCTTCGAGAATTTTAGAATCCAGAGGTCAGACCCCAAAAAACCGGCTTCAATATGGGAAAAGTGCCAAACTGGGGTCCACCAGGGCTTCAAAATGAGCTGGAAACAATTAGATAAAACTAGTATTGATCTACATGAGTATTATTATCATGATCGTCGTTAAATTTAATTCTGAATACTTTAAATTCTGAAATTTTGTGCTAAAAATCCAGTTTTTGGAGAATTTTTTGATAAATTTCGTGAAAAATAGGTCTAGAAGGTCGATGAATTTCTCAAAGTTCAAGTTTAAGGAGTTCTAAAAGTACAATTTCACGATTTTGGCTCAAATCGTAAGAATTTAGAATCAGAGTGAAGATGAATCCATCAAAAAAGGATCCATACTTCGAAAATTGATCAAATTCAGTAGAAGCGTTAAAATCGTATCTCTATTCTTGAAATTCTGAAAATTTCAGAGTTCAAGGATCACGGTCAGTCTAGTTTATAGACCTAAATTGTCACAGAACCTCACTTAGATTTTTAATTTCTGCGTAAATGATCGAAAATTGCAGACTGCAATTTGCAGTCAAAAGTCTGTGAAGAGGGCTCAGTACTTGATTTTTACATCAAAACTAGAACAAGTTTTAAGAATTTGACTGAAAATATGTCTCAAAAGCATAAAAATAGATGTGAACCCCGCAATATTGACCTTCCCAACCCAAAAAATTCAGAAAGATTCCATATTTTAATGCTCTTGAACCCCAAAACTCACTCAAATTATTAACTATATTAATAACAGAAATCAAGAAAACAATGTGAAAAAGAATCCACTTTTTTTCGTCACTCTTCCGAGATATAATACATATTATTACACAAAGCTCGACCGCGGCAAAAATGAAAAAGAGAACGAAATATTTAGCTGCTGGGGTATTTGAAAGATATGATAAAAGTGATATAATGATGACGTCCTGTGAAAATGAAGATGTTGTTGATGTCCTTAAAAGTGTTGCCGATGACATCGAAAAGTGACAATTTGATTGATTTGACAAGCACAGCAAAATGTTTTGATGTTTGCGCGGAAATCCAGGAGAATTTGAATTTTGGGGTGAAATAAGGTCATTTTCTCAGCTAGAATTCCAGCCAGAATCTTGAAAATTCAGTCTGAAATCTCAAAAATTCTAATCTTTCTGAACTTCAGTGTGGCTTTATTGAGGATATCTTTTTTGAAGCGTAGCTCATCAAAAACGTTGAGAAATGTTGAAAAATTGTCAAAATTCGTAAAAACAAAGTGAGGAGACAAAAAAATCACTCAGAAACGACGAAAACTGTTGAAAATTGTTCAAAAATATCAAAAAATGATAGAAAACTTGGTTTTCTACAACAAAATCACGATTCTTTAAGCAAAAATCTGAAATTTCATTGAATTTCTTCACTTTCACGATCAATTTATGATTTTCCTTAATTTCTCGTAGTTTCTGGTAAATTCTTGTAATTTCTAGTAATTTCCTGACAATTCTGGTAATTTTCTGTAGTTTCTCGGCAAATCTGGTGAATTTCCGCCATTTCTCGAAAATTCTAGTAATTTCTCGGCGATTCTGGTTAATTCCTGCTATTTCTACACAAATCTTGTAGTTTTTCGCCAATTTCTGGTAAACTCTCAAGAGTTTCAACTTTTTCTCGTCATTTCTAGTATATTTAGGTAATTTCCAGACAACATTATGTTCATTGTTCTATTTTCTTGTCAATTCCAGCAATTTCTTGCCTTTTCTGTTCGAATATTGAACAATTTTCGGAATATTTTAACATTTAGTGTATATGCTCAATTCAAATTAGGTATATTCTCGTAATTTTGTTCATTTCAGGTTAAAATTTGGCCATTCTCCCCTATTTTTCCCATTCAAAACCTTCCAAATGGCCGTGTGGCCTAGAAAACCAAATCCGATTATTTTTCTCGTTCACTTTTTCGCCGCTATTTTATTTGCACGACTCCGTCCAACTCTTTCAATAAACTCAATTCTTTTTCATACTTTACCCCGAAATTTTCCATTCAAAAAACCTTGAATTTTTTTCAGATGATGTCCTCTACAAATACCGGAATTGCTATTGAATCGGGCGATTTGTTGCTCGGCACACTTTCGAAATCGATTCAAAAACTCGAAACGCAGATAAAAGCCACGCAGGCTTCGCAAAAACGACTCAATACGGATTGTCAAAGTATGGCAGAGGTTGGTGTATTTTTCCTTAAAAAAAAAACAAACTAAATGTTACCAGAGTTTTGAGAGGCGAGAGAAAATTATTGATTTTTTGAAGAAAAACCGGAAAAGGTTGAAAAAATATCGATTTTTGAAAAAGAAAACGAGGTATGAGTGAAAATACGAGAAATGTTGAGAATTGACAAGAACTGTCCAATATTTTTCTTGAGAGTCGTTGAAAAACGACGAGCAATTCTTGAAAATGGTCAGAAAATTGTCAAACAGTATCAATCAATGACAAGAAACTGTCTGAAATTGTCAAAACAGTCAAAAAGTGCCTTAAAAAACGAGAAATTTCGTTGAATTATCTACAAAATCTATAAAAAATCACACAAAAATGACGCAAAGCGTCAAAAAATCATAAAATATTGCTGAGAAACGTTTAAAATAGTCGTGAATTGTGGTGAATTTATCGAGAACCTGTCGAAAATCAGTCAAGATATGAAATGACCAAAAACGGTTAGAAACTGCTAGGAATGGTGCAGGAGCCTTCTGAAAATCGTTCGAATATTACTAAAAATGTTGTAATATTTTCGAAAAATGTCGATAAATCACCAGAAATTGACGAGAAATCTGTTGAACTTATTTTTTTCAATGATTTTTAGGAGATTTTTTTTTAATTTACAACAATTTTTCGTTAATTCTGGACGTTTCACAACGTTTTATAACGTTTTTTCAACACTTTTTCTAACATTTTCAACAATTTATCGTTTTATAACAACTACTGACCCAAACCATGGTTTTAATTCCAAATTTCAATCCAAAATTAATCTAAGTCCCGCCCACGAAACTATGCCCCAACCCAAATTTTCTTTTTTTTTTCAGTATCTCCGAGATTTGATTGAATATAAACAACCTGTCGATCTATTACCATATGTTGGAAAATTGAATGATTCAACGATAAGAGTGAATAATACACATAAAGTTAGTTTTTTCCCCTTCAAATTCTTATCCTAAATAAAATATTCATGTTCCTTTAAGAAGTTGGATGAGCTGCTGGATCGTCTGACCAAACTACAAAGACAAATTGCGCGCGAAACTTATAAGAAAAAATCGATAATCAAAGAGCAAGAACCACCACTTCAGCCGGAATTTTGAGAAAATTCTAAAATTGAAGGTATTTTATGTGAATAAATTATATATTTTTTGAACTCGTTGACGTTGCACTTTTTCCTGATTTTTTGTCTTTTTGAATTACGTAAAATTACCAGTCAATCAAAAGGGCAAAAAATGAGAGAAAAGAGAGTTAGAGAAAAAGGCGCTCGCGCCTTTTCCTCTTTTTTTCTGTTTGCACTTTTTTTTCTTTTTTTTGTTGGTTGAACCGTTTTTGCACTTTTAGGCGGTTTCTGGGTATAAAGGGAGTAATTGCTGGAATTTTCAGAAGAATTTTAGGTTTAAGGTTGTGTTTCTGTTAGAGGAGTCGTCCAGGAAGTTTTGAATTTAGACGCGCGAAATTTTTAATTTGAATGTTTAGTTTTGGCGCGCATATTTTTAATTGGATTTTGACTTTGTGAATTTCATGAATTTGGTATCGATTTTTGGCCGGTTTTAGCCAAATTTTGAATTAAAATTTTTTGGCGGGTAAATTTCGGAATTTTGAAAATCAAAATTAGAATTTAAATAGGAAATGTTATAAATTTCATTTTCTTGTCAGGATATTTTTAAATTTTTCGTTTTCAGTTTCGCGAATTTTGAAATTTTGGACTTGGCGCCTAATATAAATTCATAGAAGTCCAGCTTTGTTCTCAAAATTTTTGAATTTCAAGTTTTGGCGCGCAACTTACCAGATTTTAAAGGTTGAAATTAGAATTCAAGCCGGAACATTTTCTAATATCACGAGAAATGTTTGAATTCTCCTTTTTTGGCGCCCAAAATTTGAAATTTGGGTCCTGGCTCGTCAAAATCCAAATTTTCATTTAATTCTTGGCGGCAAACTGTAGTTTTGGAGAGAAAGTTTGAATTTCTGGTACTTCCCGCCTAAATTCAAATTCTTTGGCGCGTGCCAAAAATCCTTTTCCCACAGTGATCATTAATGTTCGAACTGTCATGTTGACCATTCTTTCCAACTTGTTCTGATAAGACAAAAAAATTGGAATTCGTCTTCTTTTTTTTTCTCTGCGTCTCTTCCGACCTTCAACCCCTGGCCTATATTACTACTTTGTTTACATTTCGTACAGTTTTTTTTCAATTTGAGAACAAAAAAAATTTTTTTTGGGAAAAATCGACAATTTTTAGCCTAAAAACTGATTTTCTCAAAATTTTTCAGCTTTTTCATAGAAAAAGTGATTTTTTAAATGTTTGAACTTGCTTCCTCGAAATTGCAATGAGTGAAAGATAAGACATGTCTCGTATTTCTCTGCGTCTCCAATTTCTTCACACTATTTTTTACTTCATTGTTTGTTTGCTCCACGTGGTTTCTCATCCTCTATTTTTTTTTTTTTTAAAAAGCGGAAATTTTTTCAATTACCTTGCTCTCTTTCATTTCGCTAGGAGAAATTAGGTTATTTCCTGCTCTTTTTGCTCTAAATTACTGTGGCTCTCAAGGTACACAAGTCAAAATACTCGATGGCCCTGCAGCGATAAAAATTTTGTATTAGAGCGATATTGCATTCTTATTTTTGTTTTTTTTATTTTCCACGTTTTTTTCGTCATAAAACGTGGACTCAAGAGTTTGAAAAGGATTTTAAGAGTAAAATTTGATTTTAAGAATGTCGTTGGCGTCGAAATTGTTGGCTGGAGTTGTGAAGAATGCGCGAAATGTGGCGACACGTCAATTTTCGGCTTATCCAATTGATGATTCGATGTTTGGATTAACAGAAGAGGAAATTGAACTCCGTCAATCGATTAGACAGTTTGCTGACAAAGAATTGGCCCCATTCGCCGAGCAAATCGACAAAGACAATGGATGGGATAATTTGCGGCCATTTTGGAAGAAATTGGGAGATCAAGGATTGTTGGGAATCACCGCGCCGGAAAAGTATGGAGGAAGTGCGATGAACTATTTTTCGCATGTCATTGCGATGGAGGAATTGTCGCGGGCGGCTGGTGGAATCGCGTTGAGTTATGGAGCCCATTCGAATTTGTGCGTGAATCAGATTTGTCGCAATGGAAATGAGGAGCAGAAGGAGAAGTATCTGCCGAAGTTGATTAGTGGAGAACATATTGGTAAGTGTTTTGTATTTAGAAAAAAAAAACAAAAATCAAGTATTCAGTTGGAAAAATCGCAACAAAAAAGAACAGTTTTAGAGCTAAACTTGTTCGGAACTGAAATTTTTTTTAGTTCTGCAAAGAGTTGGTTCAAAGTCTGAAAAAATCTAATAAATTAATTTCGCATTTTCAAATACAGTGAACAGGAAAAGTCTCAAAAGGCAGTTTTTAAACTGAACTTATTCAGAACTGAAATTTTTCTGGTTAGTCTGACCTGCCAAAAATCTGAAAATTCCACTGAAAACTAGGGAAACCCCTGACCTGATTGACTATGAAATTAATGCTGAATTGTTGATTTTAAATCAGTTTTTCAATAAGAAATTGAAAACTGAACCTGATTATCTTTTTAAGCTGATAAACATGTTTATGACTGAAAAACTTTAAAGTTCTAGCCAAATTTCTCAAAGCCTGTCACGAAAAGCGTCCAGAATGCTGATTTTAAAAGCTCGATCGGTCATTTGAATCAAGAATATACCAGATGCTGAAAATTAGACCAAAATCTGAAAGTGAAGCTTGTTGTCCTTATAAACACGAAGTTTTATAATGAAAGTTTGTCGTTAATCATCTGAGTGGACTTTTGACTCCAAAAGTTGTAAAAAAATAAATAAAAACTTATTAAACGAACTCACACCTTAAAATCAAAGAAAAATAAATTTTAGACCCTAGAAAAATACGTAATTTCCACATTTGATTGAGAAAATTCTGCCTGCCTCAACGTTTTTTTATTTCCAGGTGCTTTGGCAATGTCAGAAGCTGGTGCTGGTTCAGATGTTGTTAGCATGAAACTTCGCGCCGAGAAAAAGGGCGACAAATACGTTCTCAACGGAACTAAATTCTGGATTACCAACGGTCCAGACGCCGATGTCTATGTTGTTTACGCTAAAACCGACCCAACTAAACATCAACACGGAATAACTTGCTTCCTGGTTGAAAGGGTTTGTGTTAATTGAATTTTTTTTTCGAAAAATAAGAATAAAAAAGATTCCAGAATACTCCAGGATTCTCAAGATCGCCGAAACTTGACAAGCTTGGAATGAGAGGATCAAATACCTGTGAATTGGTTTTCGATAATTGCGAGATTTCTGAATCGCAAATCATGGGAGGAATCGGAAAGGGTGTTTATGTTCTGATGACTGGATTGGATTATGAGCGATTGGTTTTGTCGGGAGGACCACTTGGACTTATGCAAGCCGCCTGTGATATTGCATTTGACTATGCTCATCAGAGAACTGCGTTTGGACAGAAAATAGGAACATTCCAGGTGAATTCTTTGAACCTTTAAAAATTCAAAAAATCACATTTTCAACCTAAAAATGGCCATAAACATTTTCCGACCAAATTTATAAAAATTCTTTGAAAAATCTAGGTTTTCGTGATGAATTTATAAACGTTGAAATTATTCTGAAAGTAAATGGTTTCTCTTGTCCAAGAGTTGAAATTGTGGAGATTTTGAGCGATTTCTAGATCAAAGCCTGAAATATTATGAAATTTAAAATTTGTTGATCTTACAATTAATCGAAACCGGGTCATAGTGTCAAGAAAAATTGACTGAAATCTTGAAATTTGGTATTTTTAACGCTGAAAAGATTTTCGAAAATCCTTGTCTGAAATTCGGAAAACCAGAAACTCGATAGATTTAATGAAATTTAGATATCTAAGTAGGGCAAATCGAATAATCGAATATCACAAAATATCAACTTTTTTCAGTAGAAAACTTCTCAATGGTTTCTCCTTGAAATTCCAGTCAAAAATTTGAAATTAGGAAGATTTTGCTCGATTTTTCCGGGACAAAACCTGAAATCTTGAGAGACTAAATTTTTTGACATTTTTTTTAGTTAAAAATTATTGATTTTAGTAAAAATTAAAACTCGGATAACAAGTTTGCCAAGGTTCTGGCTGTGGTGTCAAGGAATCATTCACTAAAAGCTTGAAATTATGTTTTTTTCGTGCTGAAAAGACAGTCTCAATCTAAATTTTTAAAATTTAAACTGGTTTTCAGAAAAAATGAGATTTAGACAACTAATAATCAAAAGTTAAACACATATCTAAAAATTCCAGCCTGAATATTCAGAAAATTGTGTTGTTTCTAGTTCATTGCTGTAACTACAGTCTCCAACATCTTAAACTCCAAAATTTTTGCAGCTTCTCCAAGGCAAATTAGCCGACATGTACACCACCCTCAATGCCTGCCGATCCTATCTCTACATGGTCGCCAAAGCCGCCGACAAGGGAAATGTGTCGAACAAGGATTGTGCCGGAGTCATTTTATACGTTGCCGAAAAATGCACACAAGTTTGTTTGGATTCGATTCAAATCCTCGGTGGCAATGGATACATTAACGATTATCCAGCTGGACGACTTTTGCGTGACGCGAAATTATACGAAATTGGAGCCGGAACCAGCGAAGTTCGACGACTTATCATTGGAAGATCTCTCAACAAAGAATACTCGACATAGATGTTTTATTATTTTTGCTCTTTTATTACTGGTTTTAGCTCGTTTTAATAAAAATATTTATTTTTTCGACAAAAAAATATTTTCGAAAGTATACGGTAGCCATGTGTGCATACACACCCATTGACAAATGCACACAAGCCGTTTGAATGTTTCATTTTGTTTCGGTTACTGTTTTGAGGGATTTTTGTTGTTTTTCAAGCAGATTTTTGTTTTTCAGAGATGTATGCTGATGAAGTTGAGAAGGAGAGACGCCCAAGTGGTGGAGAAAGAAAAAGCTTTGGCGGGTGAGTGATTTTATGACGTTTTTGAAAGGAAAATTGATTTTCGAAGTCTGAAGCCGGGTTTTATGATATTAAAAGGACAAAAAATAATTCATTGATGGATTTTCTATTTAATGTTTGTGCTTACATTGTCACGTTGAATGAAAATAATCTTAAAAAACGAAATTGAGCGCATAAGACGTCGTTTTTATGAAGTTGATCCCGGATTTTCGATTTTTCAAACAATCTGTTCCAGCCGCGCCTCGGGAATCGACGGCAAATGGAAACACGACAGATTTCAATCAGCATCCTCAAAACCACGTCAGCAAAACTACACATCCGCTTCTTCGCGAGTAGCCGCCGGCGGCAATCAAATCCGCAAGAAAAATATTAGTATATCGTCGATTCGTGCCAAAACCACTACAGTTATTCGCGAGAAGCCACAAGTACCAGCCGGACCATCAACCCTTTTCATCAGCAATTTGGCGTCGAGTGTTTCCCAGGAGGATCTTGACGAGCTATTCCAACAATACAATCCGGAAGTTGTCACTCTTCATTTTGACTCGAATGGAACGAGTTTAGGAACTGCAGATTTGGTCGTACCCGCTCAACAGGTAAATTTTTATGTGAGAACACGGCACCCTCAAAAATTAGCACGAGCAAAGCGCAAAGTTTTGCGATTTTCGTGTGTTGTTGTTCCATAGAGCACGTATTGCTTTTTAAATTTTTCACAATTTTCACAATTCACAATTTTATATGTTTCTCAAATTCACGTTTTTGTAAGATCAATTTTCAAAAATCTGGTTTATAGAAAAGATAGAGGAAGATTCAATCATTATTTATTTTTAAAGAACTTTCTGAATAAATGCAAACTGGCTTCAATCATCGAAGAGAAAGTGTGAGAAAATTTTTTAGCAGTTTTAGAAAGAGAAATATAAAATTTGAGAGCAGAGAAGCCATAAGATTCAGCAGCACTTATTGTTGGATTCTGTCATTAAATCGACAATAAATAAATCTTAGTTGTACACCAGAAGTGTGTCAGTCTTCTTCTGCATAAGAAATACGTCAATTTCGATTTGCTGATCTGATTTCATAGCCTTGCGTCAATCAAATTCTTGATTCAGTGGCGCTTTTCGAAAAAAGCTTTAGAACTGATCCAAAAATGAATCCCAAATCATGTTCTGATGTTTAGTTAACTTTTTTGTTTCTAGTTTTGCACCAGAAACGGGTCGAGTTCAATTTTCTGGCGCGGTTTTCTAGCAATCTATTGTCGTTGTAAAAAAAACTTTTCACCCCGCGAAAAAAAAATTTAATTTTAATTTGAGAGACGCAGAGAAAACCGCGGGCGAGCCGCAACTTGGCAAACAGCCAATCAACGGTTTCATAAGGGAACCGCGACGCAAGCGCGAGCGAGCCGCAGAACAATCTTCGATTCTTTTCCTCTTTGTAAAGTGCACCAGCATTTTTCTAACACAGAATGAAATAGGTTCAGTTTTTTGACCCGATTTTGACATTAAAATTCACAACAACAAAAAAATCAGTTTTCAAATACCTAAAATTCATTATACCCCCAAATTATTATTGTATCTCGAATAATTCATCATTTTTTCAGGTCGCCAAAATTCAAAAAGACTTGGAAGGTGTCCTTTTGGACGGACAAGAGATTGAAATACTTGAAGCGAACGTCGCCAAGCAAGTCTCAGTTTTCGATCGAATCAAAAAGGTAATATTTTCATCCATAGTTTTCCCTAAAAACACCCCGAATTCTTACAGGTTTCCCGTCCATCCAACTTCAAAGCCGGCACAAGTGTCCGCGTTACAGTACCAGCGCGAGGCGGACGATTCGTGAGAAGCGGCAGATTCTAATAATAATAATTATGATTGAATTCAAATTGGAAAAGCAACAATTATCTTCTTCCAAAATTTTCTTTCCGCCAATTCTATTCTACATATTTTTTGTTTTATAATAAATTTGAGTGAGTTTTCTCATTTCTCGCCCATTTTTCCGTGCTCCCTAACTAGTCACATGTTTTCGTATAGCGAAAAGCCATTATAATTAGATCTTTGTTTCTGTGTCACCCATGGAAACCCGCATTGTTTATACCGGGTTGCCATGGAAAAGGGGGCGTTTAGATGGAGGGGAGGTTGGAATTTGAGCAGCAGAGCATTCGCACCACGATGAGCGACAACAACGACGATTTGCCGCCGACTCCAGAAGTCGACTACAGCAAGTATGATGAGGATAGTGTGCCAATCCCAGAGAAAGTGAGTTGAAGGGGATTTGCTGCACGGGATGTTGTTGGGCAGGTTGCAGGGAGTATTTTGATGCACAATTTGATGGGTTTGATTAAATTTGGATTCCTAGGTCATTGATTTAAGTACCTAGGCCACAGTGATAAATTTCTAGGATTTTGAGGCTTCTCAGTCGTTTTTTGGGTCCTTAGGCCATGTCCTTGTTATTTTAGGCCACAATACAATTACTAGGGACTATTACTTGATTTTCAGGTTTCTATGTAATATTTTATTGATTTATAGGCCACATATTTGGAATACTAGGCCATATTATTGGCTACTTTCGGATTTTTTGAGCTTCAGGTCCAGATCTTGGATTTCTAGGTCACTATTATGAAATCCTAGGCCGCAGTCCTGTCATAAAACGATTATTATTATTATTATTTGCAGCCAATCGAGCACACGCACGCGGGCCGTCCGGATTTGGACTACGACGATACTCCGGTTGGACCGGCGCCAACCGATGCGACCGAAGAAAAACCGGATGGCGAGAACTGAGCTTTTTCTGCATCTGAATCGATGTTAAAGCAACACACACACATACACACACACATACATATTTACATACATACACATATTCTTGTTGAATAAATATATATTTGGGGGATGTGGGACGTTTTCAGACTGGCTTTCAGACTGGCTCTTGTGAACTTGTTTTTAAAAAAAGCTCAATAGCTCATTTTGTAGCTCTCTTCATGCTCTACAACTTCTTAAAACATTTCAAATTGTGAAAATGATTTCAAAGTTTAAAAAAAAACAGCTTTAAATGTCAACATAAATTTATCGAAAATAAATTAAAGAAATACAGCCAGCAGAAATAGCTCATTTTCAGACGAGTTCAAATAATTTCAGAAAAATCTTAATAACTCATTTTGTAGCTCTTTTCACGCTCTACAACATTGTAGAACTTTTCAACGTCTGAAAATGATTTTTAAGCATAGAAAATGAGCTTCAAAGTTGTTAACATGGATTGAAGGAGCATAATCAATATTGGCTCATTTTCAGACGTGCTCAAATAATTTCAGAAAAATCTTAATAACTCATTTTGTAGTTCTTTTCACGCTCTACAACATTGTAGAACTTTTCAACGTCTGAAAATGATTTTTAAGCATAGAAAATCAGTACTAAACTAGACTCTAGTCTGATACTCTTCAAAAATGTTGACCTAGTTCTTCAACTCCATCCTATCAATATTCCCAGCCTCATCGAGAATTTCTCTGCGTCTCTTCATACTATTTTCAAAGATGACCTCTTTGTTGTTTTGCACGTGCGCCATTTTGGCGGGAAACTCCGCCCATATCCGGGGTGGTGACGGGCATTATCTTGGTCACTTAGTCATTCATTGAGATTACTAGTATTCTTTCACATAATGTTGCGATTATCGATTGGGAACAGGTAAGGGTTCTAATGTTGGTACTGTAGGGGTTACTGTAGAGGGGTTCTAATGGGCTACTGTAAGAGTTCTACTGGGTTACTGTAAGGGTTCTGATTTAAGTACTACATGGGTTCGAATGAGGGTACTATACAGGTCCTAATGTTGGTACAATAGGTTTTCTATTGGGCTATTGTAAAAAGGGTTCTACTGGATTACTGTAGGGGTTCTAACCATGGTCTGACGGTTTCTACACTATTTTTTGTTCTGGTTTGATTAACTGGATGTCCTACTGATTTTCAGCCAAGTTACAGAGCCTAAAAGTCCACAGATTTCTAGTTTTGAAAGTCCCTAGATATCTCATAACACTATTTTTTGTTGCTGCTCATTCTCAGGAGCCCTGTAGTAACTTCAGAAAATTTGTTATAGCTCATTTTGTAGCTCTTTTCAAGCTCTACAACTTTGTAGAATTTTTCAATTCTTGAAAATGAGTTTTAAGTTTAGAAAACTAGCTTCAAAGGTGGCCACATAATTTAATCAAATATGAAGTGAAAGAGCACAATCTATATTTGCTCATTTTCAGACGATGTTAATAGCTCATTTTGTAGCTTTTTTCCAAGTTCAACAACATTGTAGAATATTCAAAAATTCTGAAAACCACGTTGAAGCGTAGAAAATGAGCTCTATTGTCTCCGAGCTCAGAAGATGACTACAAATCACATTTTTCTCGTATACAAAATACATACAGAATATATAAAACGGGCCGTTTTGTTTCTATGTCACCATGGAAAGTGGGTGGAGCCTCAAAACATCCCTTAAATAGAGGGCTCGGCGAGCTCTGATCAGTTATTTCTGACGAGCAACTAGCAACTATGAGCGACCACCACCACCACCAACATGATCATCATGATGAACACCAAGATTCTCACCAAAATCAGGATCATGGTGAAGGTCACGGAGAGCCAGATCGGGTTAGTTAGGGTTCCATTTTGGAGCATCTTAGGTCCTATCATCATTTTCCAGCACCATGAGCATGGTCATGAGGGGCGTGCTGGTTTTGAGCACAACGACACTCCGCAAGGACACCATGGTGGAGAAGAGCATGGTGGAGGAGACAGAAGACATTGATCTTTTCATTTGAAAATATAATAAATTTATACATGGGGTGTGTTTTAATGTGCCTCAAGATGGCGAAAAAGGGCGGAGCTTAGTTGGGGACATTTTTTTAAAAGAGGGCAATATGGGGCTCAAAAATCTTGGTTTGACGTGGAGAATAAAAATTTGTAGGTTATAGGCTGTGAAAATGAAACCCTGCCGCAAATTGCAAAAGTGGGCGTGGCCAGAATTTCTGGTTTTCAGAGTTGAGAAAATGTAGGCAATATGGGGCTTGAAATTCTTGGTTTGACGTGGCGAAGAAAATTTTTTAGGTCTTAGGCGGTGAAAATGAAACCCTGCCGCAAATTGCAGAAATGGGCGTGGTCTAATTTCCTAGGATTAAAAAAAATTTCCAAGTCTAGGCAATATGAGGATCAAAATGATCAGAAAACACGATGGCTAAGAAGAATTTGTAATTATTGGGTTGTAAAAAATGAAACCCTGCCGCAAATTGCAGAAGTGGGCGTGGTCTAATTCCCTAGAATTAAAAAAAAATTTCCAAGTCTAGGCAATATGAGGATCAAAATGATCAGAAAACGATGGCTAAGAAGAATTTGTAGGTTTTGGGTCTAAAAAAAGAAACCCTGCCCCAATTTTCAAAAGGGGCGGGATATATGGAAGTCCCTCGAAATGTGTGCCCTACGTTTGCAAAAATGGGCGGTGTCTATGTGTCTAGTGAATTAGCGCAATAGAGAGCTCAACAATGCCACTTTCATCTAGAGTTTCGAATATTTTCCAGGCTCAACAAAAATGAGTAGTGCGTCATGTCCAGCTTCATGACTCTTTCAGATTTCTCTTTTTGTTGCTCATTTTCAAGCAGATCTTTAACTACTTCAGCAAAGGTTAATAACTCATTTTGTAGCCTTTTTTAAGCTCTACAACTTTGTAGAACATTCCAAAATCTGAAAAAGACGTTTAAGCTTTGAAATTTAGCTTCAAACTTTCATTATAGTTTCCTCCAGACCGAGTTGAAGCAGCATTACTTGTTCTTGCTTATTTTCAGACAAGTTTTTTGTGAATTCAGTCAATGTTTATAACTCATTTTGTAGCTCTTTTTAAGCTCTACAACTTTGTAAAACATTTTGGAAGCTTAAAACGTTGTTCAGAGTTAGAAATTTAGCTTCAAAGTGCTCAACTAGGAAGGCTTCTTCTTCGTATAGTGATCTGTCCCTTCAATGTTTTCTTATTAACTTAAAATTCCCCAAGAATACATTTATTCAATATTTAAAAAATAATACACATGTTCCTTCAAAAATATATATTTATGTAAATCAGAATCTTCTTTCTCCTCCTTCACGTTCTCCATCTCCCCCATTGAATCCTTGTTGATCACCGTTGTTGCGATCGTCGAAATCCTGACGCCCCTCATTGTTTTGCTCGCCGCGCTGAAAATCTCAAAATTGCTTCAGAAATGGGCTCTTTTTTTTTCAAACTCACTCGATCTTGCTCCATTCCACGATCATCGTAGTTATTTCTCCCGAAATCGCCACCTTGATTTTGTTGTTGGAAATCGTTGCGTTGAAAATCTTCGCGCTCACGGTCACACATATTTTCCGATTTAAAAAAAAAAAAATACTGTTAGAAGAAGGGCTCCTGGAGCCCTCTATTTAAGAGATTTTCGAGGCTCCGCCTAATTTCCATGGCGTTACTAATGGTGATAGAAACAAAAACCTTTTGTATACATATATGAGAAGAGGAAAACGTGATTTTTTTGAGCTTAGACATCAATTCCAGAGTTTGAAATGTTCTAGAAAGTTGGAGAACCAAAAAAGAGCTACAACATGAGCTATGAACATTGACTGAAACTGTTGAAGATCGTCTGAAAATGAGCAAATATAGAGCTTCATGTTTGATCTATGTTTGATGAATCTATATTGGCAACTTTGAAGCTGATTTTCTAAGCTTCAAAATAATTTTCTGAATTTTAAATGTTCTACAAAGTTGGAGAGCCAAAAAAGAGCTACAAAATGAGCTATGAACATTGACTGAAACTGTTGAAAATCGTCTGAAAATGAGCAAATATAGAGCTTTATGTTTGATCTATGTTTGATGAATCTATATTGGCAACTTTGAAGCTGATTTTCTAAGCTTCAAAATAATTTTCAGAATTTTAAATGTTTTACAAAGTTGGAGAACCAAAAAAGAGCTACAACATGAGCTATGAACATTGACTGAAACTGTTGAAAATCGTCTGAAAATGAGCAAATATAGAGCTTTATGTTTGATCTATGTTTGATGAATCTATATTGGCAACTTTGAAGCTGATTTTCTAAGCTTCAAAATAATTTTCAGAATTTTAAATGTTTTACAAAGTTGGAGAACCAAAAAAGAGCTACAAAATGAGCTATGAACATTGACTGAAACTGTTGAAAATCGTCTGAAAATGAGCAAATATAGAGCTTTATGTTTGATCTATGTTTGATGAATCTATATTGGCAACTTTGAAGCTGATTTTCTAAGCTTCAAAATAATTTTCAGAATTTTAAATGTTTTACAAAGTTGGAGAACCAAAAAAGAGCTACAAAATGGGTTATGAACATTTTTCTGAAATTATTTGAGCTCGTCTGAAAATGAACAAAAAAGAAAGTGATGCTCAGTTTTTCAGAATTCTTTTCCTCGAGTTTTCTCGGCTGAAAAAGAAGCGAGACGTAGGCTAAATTTAGTAAAGTTTTCTCTCAGATTAACAAATTGGAGAAAAATTATTACAATAGGGGCCAATTGCGATGAATTGTGAATCAAGCATTTTTGAGAAACTAAATAGGTTTTGAAACGTATTCTTATATTTTATTGGATTTTTGACGTATCAAAATTGAAAATTCAAGTTTTCCCGAAAAAAAATTTGTTTCAAAAATGTTTCAAACCTATACTTCAGGTGATCTTTTCTGCAATTTCATTGGGTTTTGTGAATTTAACTAACTCATTCCTTTTGTGCTCTTTGAGAGGCTCTAACCAGAATTTTTTTACAGAAGGAAAGTGAAACTCAATTGAAAACTTTGAAACTCATTTTCTAAGCTTAAAAATTATTTTCAAATGTTGAAATGTGTAACAAAATTGTAGAGCTTGAAAAGAGCTACAAAATGAGTTATTAAGATTTTTCTGAAATTATTTGAATTCGTCTGAAAATGAGCTATTTCTGCTGGCTGTATTTCTTTAATTTATTTTCGATAAATTTATGTTGACATTTAAAGCTGTTTTTTTTAAACTTTGAAATCATTTTCACAATTTGAAATGTTTTGAGAAGTTGTAGAGCATGAAGAGAGCTACAAAATGAGCTATTGAGCTTTTTTTTAAAAATTGTTCAAGTCAGTCTGAAAATGGGCAATTATAGGTTAGGCTCTGTTTTTAAAATAAAACGTCTTGGGTCTAGTTGAAAACTTTGAAGCTGATTTACTAATCAAAAACATGGTTTTCACAATTTGAAATGTTTTACAAAGTTGTAGAGCTTAAAGAAAGCTACAAAATGAGCTACTAAATATTTTCTGAAATTATTGAGCTCATCTGAAAATGACTACAAATCACACAGTTCTCGTATATCCATACATCATGGACAAAAAACTGAAGGAAGGAGGATGTCGAAAGAACAACAAGGATCATGGGTCCAAGTCGGAGAAGGTGTGGTTTTATTGGAGAGAGCATTTTGAGGCTCTTGTGATTTTTCAGCATCACAATGAGCACAACAAACAAGGCCGCTCCGGCTCGGGACACAACGACACTCCGCAAGGACACCATGGAGGAGAAGAAGAGAGAAGACATTGATGAATAAATTTATAACAAACAAGTTGAAGAACGAATTTAAAGGCACATGATGGGTCTCATACAGGTACAGTACAGTATACTTATCCACATGTTGAGTGGAAGTCGGTCTTCTCGTGGATATCGGCAGTGACACGTTCGAGTCGAGCATTCAGGTCGGCGAGAATTTGCTCGTAGTCGTCCAAACGGGTCTCGGTAGCGTCTCTTGAGAGGTCTGAAAAAAAAGAGAGGGTTGAGAAAAAACTGTGCCGCAAATTGCAGAAAGGGGCGGGGCTTATGGGACCGGTTTTCAGGGAATGGGGGGAACTAGGGCAATATGGGACTCTACATACTCAGAAAACATGACTAAGAAAATTCTACAGGTTTAAGAATGTGTAGAGGAAACCCTGCCCCAAGTTGCAAAAGTGGGCGGGGCTTAGAACACCTATTTTCAGAGAATGGGGAACTAGGGCAATATGGGGCTCTAAAAACTCAGAAAAACATGACTAAGGAAATTCTACAGGTTTAAGAATGTGTAGAGGAAACCCTGCCCGAAGTTGCAAAAGTGGGCGGGGCTTAGAACACCTATTTTCAGAGAATGGGGAACTGGGGCAATATGGGGCTCTAAAAACTCAGAAAAACATGACTAAATAGGTCCTACAGGTTTCGAAATATTTAGGGAAACCCGTGCCCCAAGTTGCAAAAATGGGCGGAGCTTAGAGGACCTGTTTTCAAAGAATGGGGAACTAGGGCAATATGGGGCTCTAAATACTCAGAAAAACATGACTTAAAAGATCCCGCAGACGTTGAACGCTGAAAATAAAAACCTGCCCCAAGTTGCAAAAGTGGGCGGAGCCTAATTTTCCAGATTTTCGAAGTTGACCAAACATAGGCAATATGGGACTCTAAATTCTCAGGAAAGTGTTACTAAGAGTAATTCATAAGTTTCTCATGATGAAAATGAAACCCTGCCCGAAGTTGCAAAAGTGGGCGGGGCTAAGGGGACCTGTTTTCAGAGAATGGGGAACTAGGGCAATATGGGGCTCTAAATACTCAGAAAACTATGACTTAAAAGATCGCGCAGACTTTGAACGCTGAAAATGGAACCCTGCCCCAAATTGCAGAAGTGGGCGGGGCCTATGACAAACTCACTCTCAATATCACTGCTATGTCGTTGCGCTTGATAGAGCAACTTTGCGGCACGTTCGCGCAATTTCTCCGCACGCTTCTGCGGCGCCTCATGCCCCTCACTGCGCTTCTCCAACAACTCGTTGGCTCGCTCGATGTCGCCCTGGAAAAAAAACGAGATTACAGTACGACCTACAGTACCTTCTAGACTCACCGTAATCTGCTCGTTCTTCTTCTCGGCATTCGATGCGGCATGAAGGGCCTCATCGACGGTTTTCAGCGCATTTTTCGCCTGCTCCGAGATTTGCAAATAATCCACTTTGACGTTGCCCATGATGGATTCGAGCTCGGTGAGACTCGCATTAGCTTCTCGGGCTTTCTCCTCAGTTGTAAGGGTCTCGTTTTTGGCCTCATCCAAGTCATTTCTGAAAAAAAACATAAATGTGTGCCCTGGGGTTGCAGAAATGGGCGTGGCCTAATTACATGGGCAATATGGATCTCAAAAATCATGAAAAAATGTGACTAGAAAGATCCCAATGGTTATAAACTATGAGAATTATTCTGTGCACCCAGGTTGCAGAAATGGGCGTGGCCTAATTTTTCTCTTTTTCAATGTGATGGTAACAAGGGCAATATGGAGCTCAAAAATCATGAAAAAATGTGACTAGAAAGATCCCAATGGTTATAAACTATGAGAATCATTCTGTGCACCCAGGTTGCAGAAATGGGCGTGGCCTAATTTTTCTCTTTTTCAATGTGATGGTAACAAGGGCAATATGGAGCTCAAAAATCATGAAAAAATGTGACTAGAAAGATCCCAATGGTTATAAACTATGAGAATCATTCTGTGCACCCAGGTTGCAGAAATGGGCGTGGCCTAATTTTTCTCTTTTTCAATGTGATGGTAACAAGGGCAATATGGAGCTCAAAAATCATGAAAAAATGTGACTAGAAAGATCCCAATGGTTATAAACTATGAGAATTATTCTGTGCCCCAGGTTGCAAAAGTGGGCGTGGCCTAAAATATTCAAGTCTTGAAATAAAGGGTATATAGGCAATATGGATATCAAAATTTATCAAAAAATGTGACTAAGAAAATCCTAATGGTTATTAAGCATGAGAATATTTCTGTGCGCCAGGTTGCGAAAGTGGGCGTGGTCTAAAAATTTTCGATCTTCAAAATTAGGTAAATATAGGCATGTTGGGTGTCAAAAATCTCAGAAAAACGTAACTTAGAAGATTTTCGCAGTTTTGGAGTACCTAAATAAAACACTGCCCTAGATTGCAAAAGGGGCGTGGTCTAATTCCAAAATAGAGCTAATATAGGCAAGTTGGTGCTCAAAATAATGCTGTTCGCATGAATAGGGCTCACCTGGCAGTCTTGGTGATCTCCTCGGCTTCAGCGATCGCAGTGCTTGCGGCCTCTTGCGCCTCTTCGGCCACCTTCAGCGCTTCTCTCACCGCGTCCATCGTCGTCTTGATATCCTCGGCTCGTTGGCTCGCTCGCGTCGCCTGCGATTCCAACGCACTCGCGAGCGTCTTATTGTCGCGAGTCTCGTCGAGAATAGTGCCAATGTTGTTGATTTTCGCCAACGCCTCCTTGATCTTGCCGGTCAAATCGGTGATTTGCGATGGGGTCAGCGAGATTTTCTTGGTGAGCGTCTCTTCGGCGAGATTGCGAATTTGTTCGGGTGTCGCGCGTCTCGCCGACAGGAATGCGTTAATGTCATCGGCGATGCGGTCCAAAGAGTTGCGCGTTGCATTCGCACGTTCTGCCGCAGACTTGGCCGCGTCCAACGCTTTTTCGGCGCGCGATTTCGCCGCGGACGTGGAGAGAAGAACGTTATGAACTATGGAAAGAACCTGCAAAAATAAGTATGCGGCGAATTGCAAAAGTGGGCGGAGCCTTACCTCTTCCGCTTCCTTCTGTTTCTCATCCAACTTTGTGTCGGCCTCATTGGCGAATCCACGTGCTTGACTGGCCTTGCTCACAGCTCCCTCCATACAACTCTGCCCACCACAAAATCCGCATTGTCCCGGTCCACCGCACAACGCATCGCAAGGTGCGCTCGACGCACCGCAAACTTGCTCATTGAGTTGCGGCAACGCCGCCTCCAAACCGCCGAGCACACTTTCCGCCTCGCTCAACGCGGCCTCGTTCTCGCTGAATTGCTTCTCGAAATCGTCCTTGTTCTTGTCGAGCAACTCGGCCGCCTGGGTCGCGTCGTTTTCGGCGCGAGCCAAGCGCGAAATTGCGGCGTCGGTGCGACGTTGAGCTTCGAGACTGGAGGCGCCCGATTCGCGAGTGATGTTGAATGCGCCCAAGACGTCGGCTTCCTTGATCTTCTGCGCTTGCTCTTCCAATTCGATTGTCAATGCGGTGACCTGCAAAATTGAAAATTCAAATTTCTGTGCCCTAAATTGCAAAAGTGGGCGTGGCCTAAGAATTTTAAAAATCTAGGCAGTATTGATCTCAAAGTTGTCGTAGAACCATGATTTAGAAAATCCAATAAGTCTCAATGTCTAAAATTGAAACCCTGCCCCAAATTGCAAAAGTGGGTGTGGCCTAATTGTCCCAATTTTCAAATTTTGTCGAAATATAGTGAATATGGATCTCAAAACTGTTGTAGAACTATGATTCGAGAAATTCAATAGGTCTTAGGTTCCAAAAATTGAACCCTGCCGCAAATTGCAAAAGTGGGCGTGGCCTAAAATCTTTAGCTTTCAAAATAGCTCAAATATAGGCATGTTGGGGCTTAATATTTTTGTGGAACTATGATTTAGAATATTCAATTGGTTTCAGAGCTCAAAAATAAAACCATGCCGCAAGTTGCAAAAGTGGGCGTGGCCTAACTGTCCCAAATCTCTAAATTGTGGAAATATAGGCAATATGGGGCTCAAAATTATTGTAGAACTATGATTTAGAAAACTCATTCAGCTTCAGAATTCATAAAACAAACCCTGCCCCGGGTTGCAAAAGTGGGCGGGGTTTGAATATCCCAAGTCTCTGAATAGTGTAAATATAGGCATGTTGGGGCTTAATATTTTTGTGGAACTATGATTTAGAATATTCAATTGGTTTCAGAGCTCAAAAATAAAACCATGCCGCAAATTGCAAAAGTGGGCGTGGCCTAACTGTCCCAAATCTCTAAATAGTGTAAATATAGGCAATATGGGGCTCAAAATTATTGTAGAACTATGATTTAGAAAACTCATTCAGCTTCAGAATTCATAAAACAAAACCTGCCCCGGGTTGCAAAAGTGGGCGGGGCTAAGGGGACCTGTTTTCAGAGAATGGGGAACTAGGGCAATATGGGGCTCAAAAAACTCAGAAAACTATGACTTGAAAGATCCCGCAGACTTTGAACGCTGAAAATGGAACCCTGCCCCAAATTGCAAAAGTGGGCGTGGCCTAACTGTCCCAAATCTCTAAATAGTGTAAATATAGGCAATATGGGGCTCAAAATTATTGTAGAACTATGATTTAGAAAACTCATTCAACTTCAGAATTCATAAAACAAACCCTGCCCCGGGTTGCAAAAGTGGGCGGGGTTTGAATATCCCAAGTCTCTGAATAGTGTAAATATAGGCATGTTTGGGCTCAAAATTCTCAGAAAAACATGGCCAAGAACAAGAAAATCTTACCTTCTCGCTCTCCTTCTGCAATCGTTCCAAATCCTTCTGCGCAAAATCGACAGATTGTGTCAAGTTGCTAATACGAGTCTCAACCTTGCCCAACTTCTCACGAGCCGCTCCAACCTGTCCCTTCAACAATCGAATCTTCTCCGTCATTTGAACAATATCCTCCTTGGAAATATTGGCATCGCTGAGCAACTTCTTCGTGCTCTTCAATGTCTCCTCCATTTTCTCGAAATCGGCGTCGTAGGCCGATGTGACACCGGTGTCCTCAATGTTGTTCGCGGTGGTGATAAGGGTGTCAACCTGGCTCTTCAACTTTTGCATAATACCATCCCATTGGTGGAAGCATTCACCACATGGGCGACATTGTGGCCAAATTCCGGTGAATCCGCGGGCGCATTGATCGCAAAGAGGTCCTCCACTTCCCGGATGACACTCGCATGTTCCATTGGACCGATGGCATTGGAGAGTTTTGGCGCCAGTCGGGTTACATTGACACTTTTGGCAGCCATTGGATTGTTGTGGATCTCCCCAGTAGAAGTCTTCACATTCGTTACATCTTCTGCCACCTCTTCCCGCTTTACACGTACATTGTCCATCGAATTCATTACATTGCAAATGGGCAACGGGGATAATAGTGGGATCGGTGGGCGATTGGGTGCCCGCCACTTCGATGACTCCCAATGGATCGCAGTCGCACGCTTCGCAACCGTCGCCGCTCGCAAGATTATAGTGATTCTTTTCGCAGGTGTCGCAACGCGGGCCGATAACGTTCGCGTGACATGGGCATTGACCGGTGGTTTTGTCGCAGATTGGAGAGTCGCGAGACGTGGAGTTGGTGCCGAGTTGATTGCAGACGCAACGTTGACAGGTGCGTTGTTTGGCGTCGCCGAAGAAGCCGTCGATGCACGTTTCGCATTGAGGGCCGATGGTGTTGTGGAGGCATTTGAGGCACTCGCCGGTGGCCGCGTCGCAGGAACCTGGAAAATTTGGAGATTTTTGGAATCAGGAGATTGGCAGCTTTCGATAGACACCCATATGTTAGGGGTTTGGTGTGAAATGTAGAGAAATGTCAAGAAAATACGAGAAATGTAAAGAAATGCAAATAAAACTGAAATATTTTTCGATATTTCGATAAATTTTAATATTCCTAAAACTACAATGTCGAGAAAATACCGGAAATGTTGAGAAATGTAACAAAATGACAATAAATGCCAAAAAATATATATCTCCTGTTATTTTTCCACGTATTTCATTGTTTAAACATCAACGAGAAATGTCAAAAAATACGAGAAATGTTCAAAAATGTCGAAAAATCCAGAGAAATTGATTTTTCAACCAATTTTGAAGAATTTCTAAAGGCGAGAAATGACAAGAAATGTCAAAAAATACGAGAAATGTTCAAAAATGTCGAAAAATCCAGAGAAATTGATTTTTCAACCAATTTTGAAGAATTTCTAAAGACGAGAAATGACAAGAAATGTCAAAAAATACGAGAAATGTTCAAAAATGTCGAAAAATCCAGAGAAATTGATTTTTCAACCAATTTTGAAGAATTTCTAAAGACGAGAAATGACAAGAAATGTCAAAAAATACGAGAAATGTTCAAAAATGTCGAAAAATCGAGAGAAATTGATTTTTCAACCAATTTTGAAGAATTTCTAAAGACGAGAAATGACAAGAAATGTCAAAAAATACGAGAAATGTTCAAAAATGTCGAAAAATCCAGAGAAATTGATTTTTCAACCAATTTTGAAGAATTTCTAAAGACGAGAAATGACAAGAAATGTCAAAAAATACGAGAAATGTTCAAAAATGTCGAAAAATCCAGAGAAATTGATTTTTCAACCAATTTTGAAGAATTTCTAAAGACGAGAAATGACAAAAAAATACGAGAAATGTTCAAAAATGTCGAAAAATCAAGAGAAATTGATTTTTCAACCAATTTTGAACAATTTCGGAAGACGAGAAATGACAAGAAATGTCAAAAAATACGAGAAATGTTCAAAAATGTCGAAAAATCCAGAGAAATTGATTTTTCAACCAATTTTGAACAATTTCGAAAGACGAGAAATGACAAGAAATGTCAAAAAATACGAGAAATGTTCAAAAATGTCGAAAAACCCAGAGAAATTGATTTTTCAACATTTTAAGTCAATTTTGAACAATTTCGGAAGACGAGAAATGACAAGAAATGTCAAAAAATGTCAAAAAAAAACTGACCATCAACACCCATATCAATATTTCCATTACAATCACATCTTTCACACGATCCTCCAATTTCTTTCGGACTTCCCCAATGATTCGACGAACACTTTCCACATCTCTCTCCTTCATATCCCGATTTACAATTACAAACAATATCCTGTGTATTATTTCCAGCATTGTTGCGAAGGTAACAAGTATCCGCATGTTGATATCCCGAAGTCGGTCCGCCTGGACATGGACATGGTTTACAAGGGATGCTAACACCGAGACGTGGATCGCCATAATATCCATCTTGACAACGATCGCAATGCGGTCCTTGCGTCAAATCGCGACACTCGATACACGCGCCCGTTTGTTGGTCGCAAATATTCGCGTGATCGTTACATTGACATGTTCGACACTCGGGGAAACCCCAGAATCCTGGTTGACATTGATTACATTGGCGACCGTAGATGCCCTTTTCGCGACACGAACATTGACCGGACTGTTTTTCGCAGTCGTTTCCGAGACTTCCAACGGCGTCGCAGTCGCATTTCGAGCAACCTGATGGACCGAATCCGTAGGTTCCGATGGCGCATTGATCGCAACGACGACCGACCACGTTTGGCTTGCATTCACATTGACCTCCTGAAAAAATACAATATTGATTTTTGGCGAAATATTTGAATAGTCTTGTTCAAAATGTTATGGGAATTATTTTGATACCCCATATGACCTATTTCGGAACCTCTTGAGGTACTGTAGCTCCCTTCAAAGCCAGTCTATTTTTCCCGCAATAGAGAAAAAAAAAAGATTTTTGTCCTCACCGGGGATCGAACCCTTGACCCTCCGCTTTGTATTTTGCTAAAGATCTTGTTCAGAATTTCAAGGGAATTATTTTGATACCCCATATGACCTATTTTTGAATCTCTTAGGGTACTGTAGCTCCCTTTAAAGTCAATCATTATTTCCCGGTTAACAGAGAGAAAAAATTTTTGTCCTCACCGGGGATCGAACCCTTGACCCTCCGTTTTGTATTCTGGCAAAAGATTTGGTTCAGAATTTTTCGGCGAAAATTTTGATACCCCATATGACCTGTTTTCGAACCCCTTTTGGGTACTGTAGCTCTCTTTAAGGTCAATCAATTTTTCCCGCAAAAGAGAAAAAAAAATCTTTTTGTTCTCACCGGGGATCGAACCCTTGACCCTCCGCTTCCTTTTTTTCGCAAGACATTTTGTTCAGAAATTTGTGAGGAACATTTTGGTACCCTTACCTCTTAGTTTTTGAACTCTCAAGAAAGCTGTAGCACCCTTTGAAGTACATAGGCCTTTTTTCAAAAAAAAAAAAAAAAAAAGGTTTTGCCGGCTAGAGGAATTGAACCCTTGACACTCTGTGCAGTTTATTTGCAAGTCATCTTGTTCAGATTTTTAAGGAGAACATTTTGATACTTTTCATGACCTATTTTGGACCATTTTATGGTACAGTAAGACTAGTTAAAAGGTAACCTACTTTTTTCGAAAAAAAGACTTTTGTCCCCATCTGGAATCGAACTCCTGATTTTCTGGTCTATAATGCTAAACATTACTCTGTTCAGAATTTTATGATGAACATTTTAGTACCCAACATGACTTTTTTAGCACTACCTGGAGGCAGTGTAGAGCCCTTCAAAGTATTTTTCCAAAGAAAAACAAAAAAAAAGAAGTTTTCGCCGGGTAGGAGAATCGAACTCCTGACCTTCTGGTTTATACTGCTAAGCATTGTATTGTTCAGAATTTTATGAGGAACATTTTGATACCCAACATGACCTATTTAGCACCACTCTACGGTACTGTACGGTCCTTTAAAGTGTCGAACCTCAGTAAAACTATCTTTTTTTTTAGTAGTTTTTAGTCACATTTTGAGCAATATTAGTGCTCCAAAAATGGTCCGAATGAAAAATGGGATTTATGGGTGTCTAACGAAAGCTCGTGACCTCAGGGATCTCTAGAAAACCTTCAAAACTGACCATGGATATCACAAATTCCAGAAACCGATCCAGTCGCATCACAATTACACTCGACAGTTTTATTGAGCAACGCCGCAGCCACCGGACAAACATATCGTTGGCACACCTCATTTCGTTGTTCGACTTGATTATTGGCCAATGAGAGAGCAAGATGTCTACATTGATACCGGTTATACTCTTGCAAATACTGTTGAGCTCTTCCCTCGCCTTGGAAAATGTGCAATTCTTCAGTGGGTGGAGCCAAGAGCACCGAGTCGACTAAAAGTCGCGCAGCGGCTCTTTCCTGTGGATGCGAGTTGGTGCGTTTCTCATTGAATTGAATGCGAATCTCGTATTGTTTACCAGCTTCGAGGCAGATTGCGGGTTGAATTTCGTGATAGCGACTTCCGGGGAAGATGCGAGTGGCGATGAAGTCTTTCGCAGGATCAACTTCGCAGGCTCCTTCCTCGTTTTCAGGGCGGACCACAGTGATTTGCACATTTTCCCATCCAATTGGATCACGTGCTCCGTCGTGGCGAATGATCACATTGTACTTGGAAGTTGTTTCGACTTGTGGGTAGACTGTGATAATTGCACCCTCTCCTACTTCAGCGAACCCTTCGCCAGTCCATGTTTGCTCATAGGGACTCGCAGGCCATTCGCGGGTTTTTATTTCGCCGCGAGTCACATTCGCGTACTCGGCTTCGTAGACGTAGTGAGTGATGTCGGCGCAATAGAAAGAGGAGTCGGCGGTGTCGCAGCGGCGACCTTCGAAGCCTTCGCGACATTGACATTGACCGGTTTGGAGGTCGCATTGGTTGTTGTAGGAGCCGCCGATGTCGCAGTCGCACGCTTTGCAACCGTCGACGTGTTCGGAGAGACCGTAGTGTTCGGGCTAGAAAAATGGGATTATTGACTAGTTTTCGGGATTTTTAAGCATTTATTTACATTTTTCTACATTTTCTGACATTTTTTGACATTTCTTGACATTTCTTGTTATTTTTCGAAAATTTCCAATTCTTTCCAGCCATTTTGAATTAGAAGAAACTATCGAAAATCAAATAAAAATCTCAATTCGTGTCATTTTTCAACATTTTTTGACATTTTACGTCATTTCAAGACATTTCTTGTTATTTCTCAACATTTTATGATTTTTGAAATATTTTTTGAAAACCTAAAAATGTCAGAAAATACACATTTTTAGTATTTCTTCACATTTCTTGTCATTTCTCTACATTTCTTGTAATATAACACTTTCAAGAAATTTCAGTACGTCTTAAAATATTTAAAGAACATAAAAATTATTGGTATTTCTCTACATTTCTCTACATTTCTTGTTATTTCTCAACATTTTATGATTTTTGAAATATTTTTTTGAATACCTAAAAATGGTCAAAACGTGTCGGAAAATACATTTTTTTCATTTCTTTACATTTCTCGTCATTTCTCTACATTTCTTGTGATTTAATACTTTCAAGAAATTTCACTACGTCTTAAAATATTTAAAGAACATAAAAATTATTGGTATTTCTCTACATTTCTCTACATTTCTCAACATTTTATGATTTTTGAAATATTTTTTTGAATACCTAAAAATGGTCATAATGTGTCGGAAAATACATTTTTTTCATTTCTTTACATTCCTTGTCATTTCTTGTGATTTAATACTTTCAAGAAATTTTACTAGATCTTGAAATATTTAGAGAATATTGAAATAATGTTGAAAAATGCTGAGAAATAACATTTCTTGTCATTTCTCTACATTTCTTGTTATTTCTAAACATTTTATGATTTTTGAAATATTTTTTTGAACACCTAAAAATGTCAAAAAATACACATTTTTAGCATTTCTTCACATTTCTTGTCATTTCTCTACATTTCTTGTAATATAACACTTTCAAGAAATTTCACTACGTCTTAAAATATTTAAAGAACATTGAAATAATGTTGGAAAATGCCGAGAAATAAAAATTATTAGTATTTCTCTACATTTCTCTACATTTCTTGTTATTTCTCAACATTTTATGATTTTTGAAAAAATTTTTTGAAAACCTAAAAATGTCAGAAAATACACATTTTTAGTATTTCTTTACATTTCTTGTCATTTCTCTACATTTCTTGTAATATAACACTTTCAAGAAATTTCACTAGATTTAGAGAATATTAAAATAATGTTGAAAAATGCGGAGAAATAACATTTCTTGTCATTTCTCTACATTTCTTGTTATTTCTCAACATTTTATGATTTTTGAAATATTTTTTTGAATACCTAAAAATGGTCTGAACGTGTCGGAAATTACATTTTTTTTATTTCTTTACATTTCTCGTCATTTCTCTACATTTCTTGTGATTTAATACATTCAAGAAATTTTACTAGATCTTGAAATATTTAGAGAATATTGAAATAATGTTGAAAAATGCTGAGAAATAACATTTCTTGTCATTTCTCTACATTTCTTGTTATTTCTCAACATTTTATGATTTTTGATTTATTTTTTGAAAACCTAAAAATGTCAGAAAATACACATTTTTAGTATTTCTTTACATTTCTTGTCATTTCTCTACATTTCTTGTAATATAACACTTTCAAGAAATTTCACTACGTCTTAAAATATTTAAAGAACATAAAAATTATTGGTATTTCTCTACATTTCTCTACATTTCTCTACATTTCTCAACATTTTATGATTTTTGAAATATTTTTTGAAAACCTAAAAATGTCAGAAAGTGTCAGAAAATATACATTTTTAGTATTTCTTCACATTTCTTGTCATTTCTCTACATTTCTTGTCATTTCTCTACATTTCTTGTAATATAACACTTTCAAGAAATTTCACTACGTCTTAAAATATTTAAAGAACATTGAAATGTTGTTGAAAAATGCCGAGAAATAAAAATTATTGGTATTTCTCTACATTTCTCTACATTTCTTGTTATTTCTAAACATTTTATGATTTTTGAAATATTTTTTGAAAACCTAAAAATGTCAGAAAGTGTCGGAAAATACACATTTTTAGTATTTCTTTACATTTCTCGTCATTTCTTGTGATTTAATACTTTCAAGAAATTTTACTAGATCTTGAAATATTTAGAGAATATTAAAATAATGTTGAAAAATGCTGAGAAATAACATTTCTTGTCATTTCAAGACATTTCTCGTTATTTCTAAACATTTTATGATTTTTGAAAACATTTTTTTGAATACCTAAAAATGGTCATAATGTGTTGGAAGACACACATTTTGTTGTATTTCTTGTCATTTCTCGTCAGTCACAACAACTCACCAAACATTGATCACAATTCTCGCCAGTCACCAATCGTTTACAAGTGCACATTCCGGTATATTTGTCACATCCCTCATTATTATAGGTTCCCAATAGGTTACAAGTACAAGCAACACATCCATCCACATTCTCCTCAGTCAGATTCCAATATCCATTCTTACAACGATCACATCTTTGTCCGTCCACGTTGGTTTTGCAGTAACATTTACCAGCGATGAGACCACGTTCAGCGTCTTCTTCACCTTCGCAAATTCCCTGAAAAATGAGATTTTTATAAGTTTCTGGTCATTTTGAGACATTTATTGACATTTCACTACATTTCTGGTCATTTTTGGACCATTAACAAGTCCTTTTTTGTCATTTATTGACATTTTTTGTCATTTTTAGACATTTCGTGACATTTTACTAAATTTCTACACATATTGGGATTATAAAGAAGTGCTGAAAATGAGAAGAAATAATTAATTTTTGTCATTTATTGACATTTCACTACATTTCTGGTCATTTTTGGACCATTAACAAGTCCTTTTTTGTCATTTATTGACATTTTTTGTCATTTTGAGACATTTCGTGACATTTTACTAAATTTCTACACATATTGGGATTATAAAGAAGTGCTGAAAATGAGAAGAAATAATTAATTTTTGTCATTTATTGACATTTCACTACATTTCTGGTCATTTTTGGACCATTAACAAGTTCTTTTTTGTCATTTTTTGACATTTTTTGTCATTTTCAGACATTTCGTGACATTTTACTAAATTTCTACACATGTTGGGATTATGAAGAAGTGCTGAAAATGAGAAGAAATAATTAATTTTTGTCATTTATTGACATTTCACTACATTTCTGGTCATTTTTGGACCATTAACAAGTCCTTTTTTGTCATTTATTGACATTTTTTGTCATTTTGAGACATTTCGTGACATTTTACTAAATTTCTACACATATTGGGATTATAAAGAAGTGCTGAAAATGAGAAGAAATAATTAATTTTTGTCATTTATTGACATTTCACTACATTTCTGGTCATTTTTGGACCATTAACAAGTCCTTTTTTGTCATTTATTGACATTTTTTGTCATTTTGAGACATTTCGTGACATTTTACTAAATTTCTACACATATTGGGATTATAAAGAAGTGCTGAAAATGAGAAGAAATAATTAATTTTTGTCATTTATTGACATTTCACTACATTTCTGGTCATTTTTGGACCATTAACAAGTCCTTTTTTGTCATTTATTGACATTTTTTGTCATTTTGAGACATTTCGTGACATTTTACTAAATTTCTACACATATTGGGATTATAAAGAAGTGCTGAAAATGAAAATAAACATAAATTTTTAGTCATTTTTTGACATTTAACTACATTTCTGGTAATTTTTGGATTACAAACAAGTTCTGAAAACGAAGAGAATCACCAATTTTTGTCATTTCTTGTCATTTCATGACATTTCTTGTCATTTTTGGATTAATAACAAGTAATTCAAAAAAAAAGGATTGATCTATTTTTTGTCATTTTTTGACATTTCATGACATTTCAATACAATTCTGGTCATTTTTGAATCATCAAAAGGTTCTGAAAACGGGAAAAGTTATTAATTTTCGTCATTTATTGTCATTTTGAGACAATTTATGACATTTCATCACAATTCTAGGTATTAAAGTTCTTAAAACGAGAAGAATAATCAATTCTTTGTCATTTTTTGACATTTTTTGACATTTCTTGTCCCTATACCTACCTTATTCTGTGATCCGGCTTTATGACATTGACATGGCAAACAAACACTCTCATCATCGATATTTCTTCTCGGATCACGATAGAAGAACGGTTTACACTGTTCACAGTGCATTCCCTGTGTATTATGCATACAATCATCACAAACACCACCAGACACATTTCCCGAAGCCTCATAGACGGCCATGTCAAAGTGACAACGAGCCGCGTGTCGATTACAATTACACTGACGACATTCGTTCTTCTCGTCACCGATGGCTGGACGCCATGGAGCATCGTTGAAGAAGGCTCGGCACTTTTCGCAGTTCAGACCTTCCGTGTTGTGCATACACTCGCAACGTCCATGTACCTGTGAATTTCGTATTGATTTTTGGATTCCTCGTAGAAAGAGCTCTCGTTTGACACCCATATTGATAGGGTTTGAAGAGATTTGGATTTGGAGCACTTTTGGAGCAAAACAATGCTCCAGAAGTACCCCAAAAACAAAATTTCACAAACCTTGGACATATGGGTGTCTAACGAAAGCTCTGAATCTCACAAACACTCCAAACTTTATGAAAAAACAAGATCTCGTCTGAAAAACTTGGGATATCACGAAAACGAGGTGATTTCGTGCGTTATGTGATCAGATAAGGTGTCTCACAGGGTCTAGCTATTTTTAATCATTTTTGTCATTTTTATCAACTCATGAGCTTCCGTTAGACACCCATATTGAGAGGGTTCTGTGAGATTTGGTTTTGGAGCATTTTCGGAGCACAAAAGTGGCTCCAGAAGTGGCCCCAAAAGCACAATTTCACAAATCTTGGACATATGGGTGTCTAACGAAAGCTCTGAATCTCACAAACACTCCAAACTTTATGAAAAAACAAGATCTTGTCTGAGAAACTTGGGATATCACAAAAACGAGGTGATTTCGTGCGTTATGTGATCAGATAAGGTGTCTCACAGGATCTAGCTATTTTTAATCATTTTTATCAACTCATGAGCTTCCGTTAGACACCCATATTGAGAGGGTTCTGTGAGATTTGGTTTTGGAGCATTTTCGGAGCACAAAAGTGGCTCCAGAAGTGGCCCCAAAAGCACAATTTTACAAATCTTGGACATATGGGTGTCTAACGGAAGCTCTCGGTGCCAGAATTCATGAAAACTAGGTGCCAACTTACGATATCTGGTCGTTCCATAACAGTGTTCGGGCTAGAATGTGGGTCAATTGGAATACACCGAGAAGCGTGTCCATAACATGAGCAAGATCCTCGAACAACAAGTTCATAGATAGCATAATAGTACTTCTCATCAATTTCTGGTCGATAATCCAACAAATCGTCACCAAGAGTGTGCAATTTGGTGAAATTGAAACGCAAATTGGTGATTTTCAAAAGATTGGAAATATCTGCAGCGTACGGATTGGCAAGTCCAATATGCGGTGAGATGACTTTATACACAATTTCACCACCGGTAGACGGCGCGACATCCGAGTATTGTGATGTACAAATGATATCAGTGTGATTAACTGGTGTTTGTTCGGGAATTCCTGGGAAACTTTGGTCACAATCGTAGGCGAAGTAGCGATAGATTTGCCAGGTTTTTCCGAAATCAGCCGATTTTTCGATGAGCATTGCGGCGGGACGGAACGATTTGAAGGTCATGATCAAGTGGGTGAAATGGAATTCGGCTTCGAGATCGAGTTGAACTGTCACATTTTGTTGACCGTTTTCCGATTGCCACCAGTTGCGATTCTTGTCTTCATACACTTCTGACACCACGTTTTCGATTCTAGAAAAACATTGAGGGTTTTCATATTTCTCTGGAGACTGAGAGCTTTCGATAGACACCCATATTGATAGAATTTAAGGAGATTTTGGTGTTGGTGCAGTTTTGAAGCCTCAATCATGCTCCAAAAGTGCTCCAAAACAAATTTTCTTGCAAAACTATGGAAATATGGGTGTCTATCGAAAGCTCTTAGCTCGAAAAAATTTATGAGCTTTATGAAAATGTGCATAATTCATTTGGGAAGCAGATAAGTTTGAAAATGCGCGATTTTAGGTGGATTCTGGGTCACTATGCAGCTTCCATGCTTTGAATGAAATTTCGGTGATTTTCAAAATAAATTTGAGCTCAAGAGCTTCCGAAAAATACCCATATTGATAGGGTTTACTGAAGTTTCATATTTGGAGCATTTTTTGAGCACAATAGTGCTCCAAAAATAATTTTCACCGAATGCCTAGAGATATGGGTGTCTATCGATAGCTCTTAGCCTGAAAAACATTTTAGTGACCATCAAAAGCTCTAAATGACCTGGGATATCATGAAATCTATGAATTTTCACAATTTTTTGGATATAACCGGTTTCTCATCGGCCTGATCACATTTTGATCAATTTCATCGTTTTCTAGAGCCAAAGAGCTTTGAATAGACACCCATATTGAAAAGGTTAGGTGATATTTTATCTTTGAAGCATTTTTTGAGCACAACAATGCTCCAAATCTTGTCTCTTCCAAACCCCAGAGATATGGGTGTCTATCGAAAGCTCTTGGCTCGAAAAAAATTGTGAGCTTTATAAAAATGTGCATTATTCATTTGGGAAGCAGATAAGTTTGAAAATGCGCGATTTTAGGTGGATTCTGGGTCACTATGCAGCTTCCATGCTTTGAATAAAAGTTCGGTGATTTTCAAAATAAATTTGAGCTCAAGAGCTTCCGAAAAATACCCATATTGATAGGGTTTACGGAAGTTTCATATTTGGAGCATTTTTTGAGCACAATAGTGCTCCAAAAATAATTTCCACCGAATGCCTAGAGATATGGGTGTCTATCGATAGCTCTTAGCCTGAAAAACATTTTAGTGACCATCAAAAGCTCTAAATGACCTGGGATATCATGAAATCTATGAATTTTCACAATTTTTTGGATATAACCGGTTTCTCATCGGCCTGATCACATTTTGATCAATTTCATCTTTTTCTAGAGCCTAAGAGCTTTGAATAGACACCCATATTGAAAAGGTTAGGTGATATTTTATCTTTGAAGCATTTTTTTGAGCACAACAATGCTCCAAATCTTGTCTCTTCCAAACCCCAGAGATATGGGTGTCTATCGAAAGCCCATGTTCTCAGAAATACTTTAGTTGCTCTGAAATTGCTCCAAATCTTACCTGTGACTCAATCGATACGGTTCCCTTTGTGGTTTCCACTCAGTTCTCGAGTCGCAATAGAAACATTTCGTCTGCTCTTCCAAATGTGACACAATACAAAACCTGGAAAAAGGTTCATTTTTCATCATCTACAGTACCCCTCCATATATATACTACCGTACCTCTGACGTCCTTGGCTACCACAAGTCGACGTGGCGGAGAGCTGCGATTTTCTTCCAATGAGCAAATTTCCGGTAATTGGATAGCATGATCTATCCTGGCATCGATCCTCTTGTTGTTGTGGTTGTTGCGAGTGTACTGTAGCTACAGTACACCAGAGCAAGAGAATGGGCAATGCTCTCCAAAATGGAGAGATGTGCCTCATTTTGTGGAAAAGTGCTGAAAATAAGGGATATAGGGGTACTGTAAGGGTACTACAGTAAGAAAACGAAGATGAGAAAGAAATAAGAAGGACACAAATCTTGGTACCTAACTACAGTACCATAACTTCCAAAAACTACAGTAATCAGAACCAGGTCCCAAGGGGAAAATGTGTGTAATCCAATATTGCTTAAACAGTAATCCAATATTGCTTAAAGATGAGGTTCTAGGATCTAAAATATGCATACCTACTGTAAGAAATTGCTATTTAAAACTACAGTAATCGGGACAAGACATCTAGTGGAATTTTTGTGTTTTTCTACAGTAATCTTTCAATTTTAGAAACTACAGTAACCCAGAACCAAATTTTGGGCTGAAAAACAGGTCATAATATTGATTAAATATGAGGTTCCAGAAACAACATGAAGATTACTGTATGTCACAGATTCTAAAATATACATACCTACAGTAACCCACAAAAACTACAGTACCTTTTGCAACAAAATCCCAGCATGAGATACCTTCATTTTTACAGTAATCCTAGATGTGAAAGGTTCTAAAATATACATACCTACAGTAAGACAGCAATTCTCCAACAAAAAGAAAATGAGAGAAATGGGCTCTCCTATAAATTGATGAGAGTTCAGATCAGAAAAAAATCGAAGCAAAAAAAGAAAGAAGAGCCAGGAGGGGAGAAAGGGCACACACATTTATATAAAATGATGAAGAAGAGGAATCACAGCTGCAAACACATGTATAATGGGCACATCTGGACGGACCACGTTTTTGAGGGCTTTCAAGTAGTTCAATTTCTAGACCAAATACCAGACTACATAGGCTCCTAGTTCATCAAATTCATGTCTACATAGGTATTTAAAAATGCTCTTTTTTTTGTTACCAAGAGAGCTCATTTTGAAGATCTAGAATTTGGTTTTCTAGTCCACGAAAATATTTGAGACCTAAAATATACCTAGATCTGGAAAAAACCTAGTTATAGACCTTATTTCCAAAAGACAAGCGATTGAATTTTTGAACCATGAAAAAATCCATGTTTGTGGGCCCTAAGTCTAAGCTTAATCTTAAGACTAAGGTTAGGGCTAAGCCCACTAAGCCTACTAAGCCTAAGGAAAAGCTTAAAACTAAGCCTAATACTTAAACTAAGCCTAAGCATAAGGTAAAAACATTAAGTCTGAGCCTAAACCTAGAAAAAGGCGAAAAAAATGTGCCAGGAGGGGAGAAAGGGCACACACATTTATATAAAATGATGAAGAAGAGGAATCACAGCTGCAAACGCGTGTATAATGGGCACATCTGGGCGGACTCCGCCCAGAAGGGCCCTGAAGAGGGGCCTGCAGGGGTCTCCCCTGCAAACCATCTAGAAATCAGAAAGTTTTTAAAGGAGACCCCCGCAGGCCCCCTTGAGGGCTCTTCGAGGCCAAAAAATCAATAAAATCACTACTAATAATATAATAATAATGTCATCTTTATACATAATAATAATAATAATAGTAATATCTTTTAGTGACCTTTTTTCGAATGATTATTATGATTGATAAGGAGACGACAAAAGTAAAAGGGGAACACTTTTTCGCGCGGCGAAAAGTGTTCAAAAATAGAAATTGAGGGGGTACTGTAGCCTGGTGTAGAAGAAGGTCAAAAACCTTTGAACCTAGAACTTCGAATTCAAAATATGTATTTTTGCGGGCAAAATTTTGAATAGTTTTTTCTGTTCCAAAAAAAAAAAAGATTTTTAAGGTCGAATTTCAGAACATGTAGCAGTAGTTTAGGTTCCAAAAAAAATAGATTATTGATTTTTTGGTCCTAAAATTTGAGACGTGGATTTTGGATATTGATTTTCATGGTCCAAAGTTTGAAATTTGGTATTTTGCCACCCAAATATGATATGTGGATTTTGAAAAGCGAAATTCTGAAACGTGGAGTTTTGGCGTCAAAATTTGGGACCTCGATTTTCGATGCTGAACTGTGAAATTTGGATTTAAGAGCCAGCTATATTTCGGAACCTCAATTTTGGCGACAGAATTTGAGACCTAAATTTTTGGTGGTGAAATCCAAAAAAAAAAATGGAAGTCAATTTTTGGTTTTTTTCAAAATCAAACCAATAACCTTTTCAAACCCCTAATTTGGCACCTAAAAAACCCCTACAAATTCCAAAAAACTCGATTTTGGGTAACTACAGTACCTGGAACCTAAAACCATTAAAAAAATCCACCAAACTCAACGGACAACAACAAAAAAATAGTAAGCAATGTCAATAAAACGGCGAAGAAACACAACACAAACTTATCTGGCCCACTTCTCTGCGTCTCTCCCAATCCCGCCACTCTCTCGCCCCATTGCACCATTTGTCCCTTAACAATGTCTGGCGTCTCCTCACCACGCCACACTATTTCGCCAGCTGACCTGGCGAAGACGGGAAGAAAAAGAGATGAGAAGAAGAAGAAGAAGGGAAGAGCAGAAAAAAAAAAGAAGTTGACCCCTCTTATTGATAGAGAGAGAGAGAGAGAGAGGGAGGGAGAAAAACTTGGGATAGTGTAAAAATATATATAAATTGGTTTTTTTTTTGGATTAGTCATCCTCTAATTGAAGAGAAGGAGCCAGAAGGGGGGGGGGGGCGGCGGGGGTCACGGGCCCCTTAAAATACAGTACCCTCCCCTTCTCTCTACAAGAGTACATACATAAATTAATCAATGAACAACAGAGACAAAAAAAGCGCGGTCTTTACAACCCAGTCGCCAGACCAGACACGTTTACCAGATGTGCGCGCGCGCGCAAAAAAAAGTGTACTTTTATGAAATATATAGTGGTGTTTGGAGGGGTACTTGGCATATTTCTGGAGTACTAAAAAAAGGAGAACTCAGAAGACATATATAGCCCAATACATACCATAATACATATAGGCCCAAAAAAATGCACATTAAGGCCAATATTCGGACCACGTTTTTGAGGGCTTTCAAGTAGTTCAATTTCTAGACCAAATACCAGACTATATAGGCTCCTACATAGGTATTTAAAAATTCTCTTTTTTTGTTACCAAGAGAGCTCATTTTGAAGATCTAGAATTTTAGACCTTAATTCCAAAAGTTTAGACCTTAATTCCAAAAGACAAGCGATTGAATTTTTGAACCATGAAAAAATCCATGTTTGTGGGCCCTAAGTCTAAGCTTAACCTAAGACTAAGCTTAGGGCTAAGCCCACTAAGCCTACTAAGCCTAAGGAAAAGCTTAAAACTAAGCCTAATACTTAAACTAAGCCTAAGCATAAGGTAAAAACATTAAGTCTAAGCCTAAACCTAGAAGAGTTACCTTAGGTACATTGGGTTTAATGATATTATATTTCTAGGCCACCATTTTTCTAGGTTAGATCAAGATCTCATTTAGATCTGGAAAAATAAATTTGGTTTTCTAGGCCATACCACTCAAAAATCTAGGCCATCTGGTTGTTCAAGCCTGAAATTATTATTATTACTATTATCACTGAAGTAAAAAGGTATATATCGGACATAAGTATGTTGACAACGGGGAAAAAGAGTGGACAAATAATAATAATAACCTACACACACACACAAACACATATATACTTGTGCTGCACAACTGGGAACCCGAGAAGAAGTGGGCGGAGTCAGGAATCATTTATATATCAGAAGAGAGAGCGAGAAATGGACAGTTAACCGTATGGGCCCGAGGGGAACACGAAACAATAACATAAAACAAAAAAGAGAATGTCTAAATCATGAAATTCTCTTTGAGCGGCGGTACGGGTAGGAAGGCGTAGCGCATGAAGAGCACCAGAATGAGCACGTTGAACATTTCGAAGAGGAAGAGGAAGAAGAAGTCGATGCGCGCAAATATCTTGTTCCACTCCACCTCTACCTGAAGCCAACAATGGGGGTTGAGATTGAGGTAGGCTGGGCCCGTAGGGCCCATGAATAGGAGTCCCCCGCAAACCAGAATAAAACTAGAAATTTTTTTATAGGTTTGCGGGGGAGACCCACGCAGGCCCTCCTTTCAGAGGGGCCCTACGGGCCAGTAGGGCTCTAACAAAGAGGGGGGCCTGCGGGGGTCTCCCCCGCAAACNATTTTTTAGTTTTGTTCTGGTTTGCGGGGGAGACCCCCGCAGGCCCCCCCCCCCTTTCCCCCAACCTACCCTCTGAAGCCACTTCTGTTTCTCAATCCGCTCTCGATAGGTCTTCTGAGCCCGTGCCACTTCGACCAGCTGGTTATATATCGATATAAGGTCCGGAAATCGGGGCCTACAAAAATCCGAGCACTATTTTGCAGGTCCCATTCGACTCACGTTATAGTTGTCGGTTTCTCATTGATTGGTTGTGATAATATCCCATTCTGTTTGACCACTCGACAAACGCCCAAAAATAGGAGTTTGTAGTAGTGGGGCGGCGGCATTTTGGCGGTTTGGATGCAGTTTCGCGACATGGACAACATTGCCATTGAGACGGCGACGCCGATCGCGCAAAGCAAAATGACCAACATGATGTAGTAGCCTGGAAATGGGTGAATATAAAAGGCTGAAGGCCCATAGGGCCATTAAGGGGATGGGGGCCTGCGGGGGAGACCCCCAGATACCAATTTGACCCCCTGATCATGATCCTGTAGTCCAAATTTTCCAAAAAAAAATCTCAGGAAAAAGTTTTGAGCAATTAATGGTTTCACAAGGTATTTTGAAGTCAAACTTATACCAATCGATAGCAAATTTAATGCACAACCGATTCCGCGCACTTTTGAACCCAAAAAACTGAAATTCTTCATGTTTTTTGATGAATTGGGTTTTTCAATAGTGCTCAAAAGCCTAGTCTATGTTAAAAAAAACCATATTCAATGACATAGAAATAATAAAAAAATTATTTTTCACCTGAAAATTATAGCCGAAATGACAATCGGATTTTTTTGGTGATAAAAAGCAAAATTATTTTCCGATTTTCCGAAAAATCATGGAAATTGACATGTCATAAATTTTTGTCAAGGAATCTGTGGAGAATTTGAACATCAGGATAGTGATCAGGAGGGTCGATTTGGTCCCTTTTCAGAGAGACCCCCCTTGGGCCTCCCTTTATGGGCCCTACGGGTTCCCACTCACCTAACAAAGGTATCGAGTCACTCTTCGGCATTGCACCAGCCACAATATCCAGTAGCACAGTCATCGCCAGCAATGACCCAAGTCCCAGTGAGACCTTCTCATTTCTCGGTCCATCATTACTTCCGGGTGAGAAGATGCCGAGAATCGAGAGAGCCGAGATCAAGAATGTGGGCACGACGATGACTGTGATGTAGTAGGTTGGACGACGATTCAGATGGAGAATGTAGTGAACTTCTGCGCGGGATTCGCCCTCTTCCATAAAGGTGATTTGGTTGACCGAGACGTTCATCACTTGCCACTCGGCGTTGCCCGAAAAGTACGAGTCAATCGGTGGCTGTGTCGCGTTCACATCCATCTCCTCCACATTCAACAATGGGCTGGCCAATGCGATGGCGCAGAACTGCAGAAAAAATGTGCACCTACAGTACTCCTGGGGTTGTTCACATACCTGTGTATCAAAGGGGAATAGATCGATATTTATGCGGCAGATTGCGCTGACAAATTGCGGATTGTTGACCTTGACGTGGCCAGTGTGTTGGACGCGAACATCGAAACGATCTTCGGTTAGCATGTCTTTCGTGTCCATGCTGGGAAAATTATTGATTTTTGGGTTGATCTATACATTGAGAGCTCTCAAATGAGTCTAGATACGTAGGGATTTAGAAGTGCACCACAAATGCGCCAGCGAAACCCTTTTGCTGGCACATTTCATGTGCAAGTTTTTGTTTTTAACCTTTTGGTTTCATGAAATGTTGGTCTACACACTAAGAGGTTTCAAATGAACCTAATTTTGTAGAGCTTTAGGAGTGAACTACAAATGCGCCAGTATACACTATGGCTGGCGCATTTTTGGTGCAAATATGGGTATAATCTGATGAATTTCAAGGAATTATCGATCTACACACTGAGAGCTTTCGAATGAGCCTAATTTCATACAGATTTAGAAATGCATCACAAATGCGCCAGTGAACTCTGTTGCTGGCGTTTTTTGAGTGCAAATTCGGATTTGACCATTCGGATAACATTAAATTGATGGTCTACACATTGAGAGCTCTCGAATGACCCTAATTTTGTAGAACTTCAGAAATGCACCACAAATGCGCCAGCAAAACCTGTCACTGGCGTGTTTATCGTGAAATTTTGAGTAGACTAGATTAAACTATAAATATTATTTATCTACTCCTCAAGAGCTATCAAATGAGCCCCATAATGATGGGGTTAAAAATTGCACCACAAGTGCGCCAGCAAACTCGGTAGCTGGCGCGTTTTCAGTGCATAACTAAAACGTATTAGATACATAGACCCCAATTTTCATTCAACCAACGGACCTAAAACACGTCAACCAAATTTGCTGGCGCATTTTCGGTAGTCAAAGAAATACACCCTTATCAGGTATCAAATTGTAGCTAACAACAACCTACCTGTTATAAATGAACAACTTGGGAACCCAAACAAGGTTCCTCGGCATCACCACCTGCGTGATACCACTATGATTTCTCGGATCCCACGCCAACTTTGGATCCCTCCATTTTTGCACATGAGAGATGACAAAACTGGCGACTTGCTGATTCTCGCGCTGAAAATCGTACATCGTGGTAGGCTCCCATGTAAGGGGTACTGTACTTACCACTTCTGTCAATATACCAAGTACAATGGTCATATGGATTGTGACAGGTCGACTGGTTTCGGCGAACGGTCGAACCCTTTTGTCATATCTTCGCATTATTGTGTCGATCAGATGAGTTGGTTCAGCTGGAAGAGAACACTACAGTAACCCATCTCCCTACAGTACCCCTCCCACAGTATTCCTCCTACAGTACCTCTCCTACAGTACCCCGTTTACTTACTCCTTATTTCTTCTTCGAATGGATCGATATGTGTAACACGGCTACTTCGACTTGACCCAATTTTCATGGATATTAACACGGAGACAATTTGTATCATTGGAAACATCTGAAACGAAAAAATATGCACTCAAAACACGTCAAGGAAGTTGCTGGCGCATTTTTGGTGCAAGAAAGAACCTAGTTTCTTCCCTCGTCAACAAATAATTCTTTCTTTTGCTGAAAATCGTCAACAAATTGTTTTGGGGTAGTTTTTTGCGAGACTTGGAAAATTGCAAAAACACGTCAGCTATGTCCTTGGCGCATATCTGGTGCAAAATATAAATTCATCAATATACTGAAACTGTGTCAAAGTCTCATGTTGACGCATTTCTGGTGCAGAGATTAAACATTTGAAAATAAAATGCATATAAAAAGAGGCAGCCTGCACCGAAAATGCGCCAAAGTATTTTGTTGACGCATTTTTTGGTAATGTCTTAGAATTTGTCTTAGAATAGCAGTGCACCAAAAACGCGTCAGCTATGTCCTTGGCGAATTTCTGGTGCAAAATATAAATTCATCAATATACTGAAACTGTGTCAAAGTCTCATGTTGACGCATTTCTGGTGCAGAGATTCAATTTTTGAAAAGAAAATGCATATAAAAAGAGGCAGCCTGCACCGAAAATGCGCCAGCTATCATGTTGACGCATTTTTTGTAGTGAAGAATTCATGAAACGTTAGTTTGATAAAGAACACACGATTCAAAAATTATTAGCTATCTTCAAATAGGAATGAACCAAAAACACGTCAGCTGGTTCCTTGGCGCATTTCTGGTGCAGAAGCTTAATTCTTAAAGATAAGCACCAAAAATGCGTCAATAAATCATGTTGACGCATTTTCGGTAATGAAGAATCCAAAAAATCTTTGTGCAAAAAATGAGTCAATGCCAGTTTGCTGACATTTTTCTGGTGCATAGGGAAAAAAAAGAGGTTTAAAAGTTACTAAGTGTCTTTAAATATCACTTCACCAAAAACACGTCAGCTAGAGGGTTGACGCATTTAAGGGGCACAATAATGTTTTATGTTGACGCCTTTTCGGTTATTGAGTTTTTTTCAGACAAAAAACACGCCAACCTGACTCTTGGCGCATTTCCGGGTACAAAAAACGCGTCAACAAAATCCGTTTCGAGAAAAGAATTATTTTTGCTTTCACTAATTCCAGAGAGAAGAAAAAAAAAACAAAGAACACGGGAAAAATGACATCGAGAATCAGGGAAGCGGCAACAAATTATTATGAAACAGCAAATTTTTTTTTTTCAATGCCCCTCTCCCTCCCCCGATTCATCACATTTTTGTTGTTGTAAGAAAAAAGTCTCAAATTTCAAACCTCTAAAGTGCACAAAAAAACGGGCCGAAAAATCAAGTCCGGTGATGGCGAGAAAATGTTTTTCGCACATACCTAATCCCCGTTTTTTTCGTCTCCTCCCCCCTGGAAAAAAAGAATCTCAAGAGCCCCCCACACGAAATTGGGTTAGCTGGAAAATTAGAAAAAAAAAAAACAGTGAAAATTCGGAGATGAGTAGTGGATCAAAAATCTGCGGCATACTTCGAAATGCGTCAGCAGAGATTTTACTAGCGCTTTTTTGGTGCACATGTGCAATTTTTCTATTTATGAATTGAAATTCTTCACCGAATATGCGTCAGTATACTTTTAACTGGCGCATTCTTGGTGCAACCTTGAAACCAGCCAAAAAGGATCTCAAAATGCTCGAAATTTCTAGCAGATTTCAAACATGCTACTTAAAACGCGTCAATATCGGACTGACGCATTCAAAAAACCCACAAACTTGCGCATTTTCAGTAGCGTAGACAGAGATTTTCGACTCGAAAATACTACTAAAAGCGGCGAAAAAAGTTCGCAGGAAGTTGGTGAAAAATCGAATTTCGTCGGGCTCTCGACCCGCCTTTTTTTCGGTTTTTTTGAACAGCAAGTTTTTGGCGCCCAAAAAAAAACACACAAACACTAATGTTCACAGATAATTGGGTTAAGAGATGGACTAGACAAGAAAAAATATAGACAAAAAAATATATGAAAAGGGGCGTGGCCTAGAAAAGCTAAAAATTTAAAATTCTTCGCGCGCTCGCTTTTCGCTTATTTTGGCGAAAAAATCACCAAGAAAAATTCGGAATGGTTAATAAAAAACCGGAAATTGGACCTAAAGTAGTCTTTTGTCTACCCTCGAAATAATGCATTCGTTTTCAGCCCTCGTCATGGTCTCAAAAATCGATTCGAAAATTCATTTCTGGCTGCAAAATACGAATTAATTAATTAATCAAACCCTAAGAAAATAAAACACTACTTTTACATATAATAATGAAAATGGGGGGATTTTTATGCAATATTGAGACTCTTCTTGATGGCTCGGACTACGTGCTCAGTTGATGGAAGGGCGGCTTGTTCAAGGGTGTGAGCATATGGCATTGGAACGTCGACTCCGGTTACTCTACAAGATAAATAGTTACAGATTTTGAATATTAAAGAGCCAAAATTTAATTGTTGACTTCTCAAATTACACCAACATAGATTTTAGTGACGCATTTTTGTTCTCCTATTCTCACAGATGCAATAAATTTTTAAAATTCGAATTTTTGCTTGCACATTTTGTGTTTAAAATCTCTGAATTTGAGCTTTAAAGTCTGTAAATTTCTTCTCGAAGTACCAAAATTGCGCCAACATTCCTCTTGACGCAATTTTTGTGTTAATGAACAAACAATGTATAGCACCAAAGAATTCTTATAAATACATAATTTCGAGTACTTTTCGAAAAAAAAATAGAACAATTAATCAACCAGAATATTCCGTTTGAAAGGTTCAAAGATCTATGGGTCATCAAAAGTTCATTGACGTTTTCTTCGTGCAAATTAGGAGTATACTTTTGGCGCCAAAAAAAACCCCGGTTGCTTAGAACACCAAAAATCTGCCGAACTTGTTGTCACCAAACAAAAACACTTGTTTTTTCCGTCGAAGAAACACAAATTTTGTAGAGAAAGAAATTAGCTCGACAATTTTTCCAGATCTTTCTTCCAACACAACAATAAGACGAATCTCAATTTTTGGTCAATTTATGCGTCGGAAGGGGCAAAGATTGGGACTTTTGGATTTGGCGGTAATCCGATTTCCTGTGACCTTCGTTTAAGCAGAGGGCAACAAAAATGTATGAGCTTTTTAAGAGGAGCGTGAGAAAATGAGCATATCTTCCGGGCAAATATGTTTACTGTTTGTTTCTGTGAATTCATATGTATAAAGATTTAGACGAAAGAGAATACAGTACCTCAAACATCCTGCATATAAAGATATTACTATTGCAAACAACAATTTCAACCACTCACATTTACTAAAAAGTTCAGTTTTTATCTTTAAAAACATGGTTTCTCACTTTCAGGTCAAAAATTTATGAGCTCTTTAAAGAAGCGTGAGAAAATGAGCATCTCTTCCGAGAAAATTTGTTTATAGTTTGGCTATTTGGATTTTTGGCGGAACGGAATTTTTAATAGAGATTTTTTATTCTGAAAATTTATTTTCAAGTTAAAAATTAGGATTTTCAATGAATTTTAGAACTCCAGACCTCAGAAATCTACAGTTTGTGATCAAGTTGGGAGCTGGCAGACTTCAAACTCAAAGAGAGTTCTATTTTCAGATGAAAGGTAAGGATTTTTGAACATTTTTGAACAAATTTAAGGAAGACTGTTTTTTGCTCAACAATATTCAGCATTTCCAGTTGTTTTGAAACCACTAGAGAATTTGTTGAGAAAAATGGGCGTCACTTGAGAGAAAGTGTCAAGTTCATTTTGAGTGCAAAAACATATTCAAGAAAAATTACCTGAGCAATGGTGCATCTAATTGATCGAAAACATCACTTTCCATGACTTGAGCAGCGATTTCTGAGCCAATTCCGGCGAATGGCCATCCGGTTTCGACTGATACTAAATGATGGGTTTTGAAGACTGATTGGCGAATTGATTCGAAGTCGAATGGACGGAGAGATCGGAGATTGATGACCTGAAAAATTTGAATTGATTCTGAAAAGCTACAAATTTTAATCTTTATCAGTATGAAATAACATAAAACAATTTCAAGGTCTTCTTGAAACTACGTTAAATGTGAAAACTTTTAAAACAATATTATTCCTTGAAAATTTTTGACTACAAAGCCAAGTTCTACTTTTTTGTTTAATATCAGTATTTCCGGAAACTGAAAAGCTTGACGCTTTTCGAACTTTAAAGGGACATATGTACTTTTCTTTTGAAGTAACTTGAATTTGTAGCTTCAAAAACAGAAAGAAGTATGTTTTTTTCCTAGAAAATGAATATCAGGGGGTTTCTGATCTAGACCTCCATATTTACAGTTGAAAATTCTAATAAAAATTCACCTCTACGCTAACACCAAGAGCTTCAACTTGTTTAGCAGCTTCGAGAGCGAATTCGACACCTTTAGAATACGAAACAACAGTGATATGATCACCAGCTCGTTCGATTTTCGCTTTTCCGATCGGTAAGACGAAATCCTCCGAGAGAACTTCATCGGAAACTGGGAAACTTTGACCATACAAAATTTCGTTTTCCAAGAATACAACTGGATTGTCATCGCGGATAGCTGCTTTGAGAAGACCTTTGGCGTCTTCGGCGCTGTATGGCGAGAGAACCTTCAGACCTGGACAATGAGCATACCAGGCGGAGAAGTCTTGAGAGTGTTGAGCGGCGACTCCGGCGGCAGCTCCATTTGGACCACGGAAGACGATTGGAACTGGGACCTGGAAGTATATCAATTTTAGCATCGAATTTCTCGAGTTTTTGCTCATTTTATAAAACTTGAAACTTTGATTTTTTTTTTATTACTTTTTCTCGGAAAATTGCCATGTAGACATTTTTGAACCTGCAATTATGATCTTTCACGAATTTCTCCTTATCAAATTCAAATGGCGCGATGAGTGGATGATAAAAGAAAAAAACCACGAGGAGAACACATGAACGAACATTATTTGATTCATGAACATTTCTTTGAAACTATTTTCAAAAGAAAAAGCTTACTCTTCCAGCGGACATGTAATAAGTCTTGGCGGCAGAGTTGATAATCTGATCAATGGCTTGCATGGAGAAGTTGAAAGTCATGAATTCACAAATTGGTCGAAGTCCAGCGAAAGCAGCACCGACAGCGATACCAGCGAATCCCATTTCAGTAATTGGAGTGTCGATAACCCGCTTATCACCGTGTTTTTTCCACAAACCTTTCGAAACCTGCAAAAACATTTTTTAGGTGCTACGCAACAAAAAACTACCTTATAAGCTCCATCATATTGCGCAACTTCTTCTCCTAGCAAGAAAACACGATCGTCCCGTCGGATTTCTTCGTCCAAAGCTTGATTTAAAGCATCGCGCACTGTCATGGCTGGAAATATCTCATTTTTGAAGAGTTTTCTTTTTTCAACTCACTGCTAGCGGCTCTTGAACCCGCCACCCTCTTTGAAGCTACAATCAAATTACGAAGAGCCATTCTATGCCCGTTTATTACCTGAAAATAATTATTGGTGATTTTTCGTTTTGTTTTTCCAAAAAAAGAAACGTTCAGCAGAGAAAATAGAAATGATAAGACGTGTTATCAAGTGGGCGGTGTTAATTTCAACTTGCGAAAAATACGAAATTCTCCCACAAAACCTTTGAAAAACACGGAAAACCTCTTGAAAAAAGAAAAGAAATAAATGCGCAATTGTGTGCAATCTTACGTCACAGTGTTTGCACAAAATACGCAAACTGCCAGCGATGTGTACGCACAATTGTCCACAGTAGTAAGTAATTTCTTTTTCTTTTCTTTGATTTTGGAAAAGGAGAAGAGGAGAAAGTTGCTCAAAATAAACAAAACCACGTGGTAAAACCAACTAGCAGATAGATTTTGCGAAAAAAAAACTTGCAGAGAGTCAATAGAATAGATTTTAGAGGGTCGAAATTCGAAGTTGAGAGCCACTGGGGCTGAAAAAGAACACCCCTTTAAGCTTTGAAGATTTATATAAATTTTCAAATACAATTTTAGATTTCTCGAGTTTTTTTGAAAATTAATTTCTCATGAGAATTATGAAATGGGCGCTGTCAATGAAGTTTTCATTAATTTTTTAGCTCCAAGAAGTTATCATATGGCAATATTCTGCATTTATTTCAGGCTAATATAAAACCCTCAGACTTTGGATGTCAACCTGTGTCGCTGAATCAAAAAGTATCTGCTCAACTTCTGAAGTGGAAAACCTTTCATTCTGGTTCTGTTGTCTGCTCATGACATGCTTCCTATCTGTTATTCTTCAATGTCTCCCAAGTCCTAGGAATAAAGAAAAAGGTGGATCATAGGTTCAATTTTTCCCGCATTGAAATTTCCCGCATTGAAAAGCGTCAGAAAATATGTCGAATGACATACATGGGTCTTGTTCGAAAAAATCAAAGGGGGTTAGGTTATCTGATTTTAAAATTTTAGAAATACAAAAAATATCGGCTCTACGTCACTTGGCCACCCGTCATTTGGCCACCCCGACATTTCGCCACTTTTCGTTTTTTCGCCACCCCGACACTTCGCCACCCGACATTTCGAAACCCCGACATTCCGCCACTTTCCGTAACTTTTTTGTGTTTCAACGCGGATCCGAACCCTCTACCATCCCAATAAATGGCTGATAGTCATCGATGTAACCCACTAGGCCACGTGGACGTCACTTTCACATGACTAAATAGGTTATTTTATAGTTTTGTCATTTGTAAAAAAGTCACGAAAAGTGGCGAATTGTCGGGGTGGCGGAATGTCTGGGTTTTGAAATGTCGGGGTGGCGAAAATGTAAAAAGTGGCGAAATGTCGGGGTGGCCAAATGACGGGTGGCGAAGTGACGTAGAGCCAAAATATCACGATCGATTTACTATATTCAATAGAATAAATAGGTCACAAAACGATTTAAAAATGATATGTATGAAGAATCCGGTGCTTAATTATCAAGAAAATTAGTCTACTTAAAATACAGAAACCCTACATAAAACTGAGGTTTCTAACAATCAACAAATAACCAATAACATGTATCTGACCTAGAATACCAAAATCTTGGATAATTAGGCCATCAATTGATGCTCTGACGGCCTAAAAACCAAAGAATTATATTTTTGGGCTATTAATTGATTTCATAATAATACTAATGATTTCCAAGTCACCACCTGGATTGAAAATAATCTGGCATAGAAACCCCAATATTTGGCATTCTAGGCCATTGACAGACTTCATAATAAAACTCATGATAGTTTTACTAACAAATTAAACGCCGCTATGTTTTCTAATTTTAAAATTATAGAAATATATTTGTTTTTGCAACGTGACATATTCCAATTTGTCAACCTTTTCTTAATTTTCCTTTGTTCATTCACTTTGATGTTACAATCATAATAAACATGGCAGACGGTCATGCAATATTCGCAATAATTATTGCAATACTGGCTGTTATTGTTTTTATGTTATACTACTTCATCAGATCAAAACTGAATAAAATCAATAAAGGAAAAGTATACACCATCTTGTACTTTAGTATACTCGTTATTCTACTTGTTGCTCTTGTGATTCCTCTCGTTGGTTTCATTATTCAGAAGGTTGAGCTGGAAAAGAAGAGACATGACAATTGTGTCAAAGGTGACCAAGAATTTAGAGAAGGCAAGTAGTATTCAAGCTAATGTAACTATGTTTATCTATTTCAGTAGCAAGACCACTTATTCTGTCTTCGGAGGCAAAGCTTATGAATGGATTGGAGAAAAGCTTCAAAGTTTTTCAGTCAATTGCACGTCAACTAAGAACAATCGCTGATCGATCCAGTGAGAATGTTGAAAAGGAAATAGGGTTGTTCGATTTCAAGATAGTACGAATTGTTTGCTTGAATTCTTGTAAAATATTTTTTTTTAGAAAAACGAACAATTTCAAACAAAAATAACAAACTGTGAAAAAAAATTTTTTGAGTTTGAAGGGGCAATAACCGAGTTGGAAACTTCACACGAACAAAGCTCTGATTGTGGTAAAAAAATTAGGGAACAAGCGGATGTGCTTAGACCCAAGGATGCGCTCAATTCTATCAAAACGTTGTTCAAAGAACTTCACGAAAAATTCAAAAATATAACAACACAGGTGGACATCATTAATACCAATATGAAGGCAGGAAATGTCGAATATGTTGCAAGAGTGAACATACCGAAAGAAAACATTGAAACCAACTTTGCAGCTTTACAAGTAAGCATACGAATAGAGATAATTGCGACAAAATCAGATATTTTCAGAATCGGTTCAATGAATCGCTAAATTTATTGGAAAGTACGAAGATTAATGAGATTCCAACCGGATTCAATTGGGTTGATTTTACAATTCAGATGTTTTATGTCTCATTTGCAATTTTTGTGGTTCTTTCGGTTTTGTACATCATTGCAGTCATCATAACAAAATTCTTGGCAAAAAAAGAAAATAAGGAGAAGAAGAAGAACTCTGAAAACATTGCTGAAGGAACCTCTGGAATCAGCCCTCACGACACTCCAAGAAACACTGCTGGAGCCAGCCCTGAAGATACCTCGAAAGTCTGCCCAAATGGCACCACAAAAAGTATCTCAGTAGCCACTTCCGAAGTTCAGACACCTCTGGAGAAACCGTCTTCTGTCGCAGATACTCTACTTTTCGTTGCTCGTTGTTTGAAACTCCTCGCGTTGATCATAATTTGTGCTGCTTTCGCAGGTATTTCATATTCCGGATTGCTTCAATCTATCGATACATGCTCCAAAAGTGCCAAAACATCGTTACTATCCAGCTATACTATTCAATTTATCAATACCGATTCGGAAAATGTAACTAAGTATGTGGTTTTGAGTTGGTAATATTGGGGCTGCCTGTTTGTTCATGTTTTCAAATGAATCAAGAAAAAACTAATACTTTATTTTTTGGAAATTATTTTACAAGTGAAATGGTTAAAGGTCCTGTACCCAATTAAAAATTCGATATCAAATACTATACCATTCAATTCGCAAGGCTCTGTTATATATGCAAAAAATTTCAGATTTTGAAAATGACTTTGAGTACACTTTTTTAAAGCCCAAAAATCCCCCTTGCTCTCTCTCTATCTCGTCTGCGTCTCTTCTACCGCTCGCTTGTTCTCGCTCCCTTCTCCCGAGAAGGAAGGGGAAACTAAATCTGCTCAAGGTGAAATTATAGTAGGGTGTGAGCAGATTTGACAGTGAGTGAGGTTTCATATTTCTACAGGGTGACAATTAATTATGGAAGCTCATTCAACTTGGGTTAACTATTCAGGATATTAGCCGATCTCCATGAAATTTTTTTTTTCTGGATAACCAGAGAAATTTTTTGAATGGTATCATTAAAGAATCTAAAATAGCTATCAGTCTTGAATTTTTCTTGTCGTGCTCTGAGAATTTTTCAAATGCTTACTGAGTGAAAAATATACAAAATCGAATGAAAAAAAAAACCGGATGGCAAAACATCGGGTATCAAAATTGTTAAAAGTGAAATGAGCCTTTCTTTTCTGTTTCAGTACTATCCTACCAGAAAAAATTCATTGATTTTTATTTTCAGGACCATCGATTCACTTTGCCCTTCATCTAGTGATACATATTTCTCTGGACTGTCTCTGGATAATTCGATCACAGTTGAATCGATTATGCAAAAAATTGGGGTAAACGAATACATAGCCAAAATGAACAGCTTTTGGGTTTCCGAAAATTTGAAGCCCGTTGATATCCCGAAAGAGATTACTGATGAATTGGCAAAGATTATGAAACTAGTCAGAGTTCTGGAAGATTTGTTTCAGATGAAGTGCATTAATAATGAACTTATGAATTATAAAATTGAGTACGAGGAACTTGTCGATCATTGGCAAAATTATGTGGATCATGCTGGAAAATTCAAAGGCATTATCACCAAATTCGAATCGATTATGAAACCATTTTTCGACAAGTTCTTTGAGAACATTCGTACACAAATTGAATCATTGGTTATCCAACTTACAGTACGTGCAGTTTTTACTTCTTTTTGTTTTCATTCAAAAAGCCTTTGATGTTGGTTAAGGGCTTTTTCACATTGATTTAAGCCTAGAAAAGCTCTTTCTAAAGCATACATAAAAATTCTAAAAAAACCGGGTTGTACAGACCTCGAGAATTTTCATCAAAAATATGTCACCATTCAGTTTATGAACAATTTTTTCCAGAACAACATAAAAGCTGCTGATTTTGGATGTAAACCAATCTTTGAATTCATAAGTAAATCCTCAGCTTCACAAGTTTATAATTTGTCTTTTTGGTTCTGTTGCATGTTCGGTATATTTTTACTATCGATCATAATTCAGTACCTGCCGAGTCCTTGGCTCAAAGAAAAAGGTGAATTATGGGTTTATTTCATCTGTATGAATAGTATAATTTTCAGAGCCTGTGCCGAAAAAGCCGGAAAGCAAGAATAAGCCAATCGAGGAGGCAATTTTTGATAAAAACGGAGAGCTACTAAATTGGCGTGATTACGAGCTACGTTATAAGAATGAGATTAACGGAAACATGCATCTTTGTCCGGTAAGACTATTATATTGCATTGCCTCAAAACTTATTCGGTTTACAGGAGATTGATCAACGCAGGATTCAAAAGTGGCATCGTGGGAAAATCACAAAATATGTGATACGAGATCGAGAGGCGGGCCAAGAATTGCCAAAAGAAAAGAGTAAAAAGACGGAAAGGGAAAAGGAAAACTCGAATGAAGATTAAATTCGAAATCATTTATTAAGAAATAAATCTCAAAAATAAAAAACATTTCTATTTCAAATTCTTTCCATGAATTGATTGTTAAGAGTCGATCTCTCTCAAGAGAGAACGACAATTTTTTATATCACATTTTTAATACAATTTTTTTTCTAATTTATTACTTACACAAAGTTCAGATGCATGTGGTAATGAGATTGGTATTAAATTGAACTCAGAGACACTGTCCACAACCAGGGGACCGAAACTTCCAAAATATTTTTAGGACCACTTAAAAAAAAAAAAGTTTTTTGGGGTCAATATTTTATTCTAGGACCCCTATACTAATTGTGTAAAATAAAACCATTTTGTTTGTACGTTTATAAAAAGAAGTGGTACGATTGAAAAGATACTAAAAATCATTATTTCATAAAAATGTTGTTCTTTATTAGGGAATTAATTAGGGGAGTTTTAAAAGCCGAACGAGGTATTAGTTTTTGAGAGAAACAAGACTTAAAAAGTTGGGCTCACATATCAAACATGATGCACAAAATGTACACGCCCATGACGAGAGAAAACACGGTCGACTTTTAAAATTACCAAACCGACTTCTCAAAAAAATATCACGATCGATTTACTAGGAAAAAATAGGTTGAAAATATATATGCTTAAATATCAAGAAAAATCGTCTACTTAAAATTGATAAAGCCTAGAAAAAACTGAGGTACCTAACAATTATCAAATAACCAATAACATGTATCTGGCCTAGAATACCAAAATCTGGACTAGGATACCAAAAGCTTGGATAATTAGGCCATCAATTGATGCTCTGACGGCCTAAAAACCAAATAATTATATTTTTGGGCTATTAATTGATTTCATAATAATACTAATGATTTCCAAGTCACCACCTGGATTGAAAATAATCTGGCATAGAAACCCGAATATTTGGCATTATAGGCCATTGACAGACTTCATAATAAAACTCATGATAGTTTTACTAACAAATTAAACGCCGCTATGTTTTCTAATTTTAAAATTATAGAAATATATTTGTTTTTGCAACGTGACATATTCCAATTTGTCAACCTTTTCTTAATTTTCCTTTGTTCTTTCACTTTGATGTTACAATCATAATAAACATGGCAGACGGTCATGCAATATTCGCAATAATTATTGCAATACTGGCTGTTATTGTTTTTATGTTATACTTCATCATCAGATCAAAACTGAATAAAATCAATAAAGGAAAAGTATACACCATCTTGTACTTTAGTATACTCGTTATTCTACTTGTTGCTCTTGTGATTCCTCTCGTTGGTTTCATTATTCAAAAAAGTAAACTCGAAGAAGCGAGAGATATATGCTGTGAGGAAAATGACAACACATTTAGAGAAGGTATGCAGTATTCCACAGGTTGTATTTCACTACACACTGCATCTGACGAACTTTGCGAATGACAGTAGTCCAAAAAAAAAACAAGCACTACATGGGAATCATTTCCACAGGTTCATATAATACCGAAAAACTATCGAAAATGTGGAAAGAAACTGCTTTTTAAAAAGTTTTGAGAAAAAAAGAAAAAAGGGGTGTGGTTTGTGTGTAAATAAAATGTGTGTGAAGAGTTGCCGAGGCCGTTCCCAAATTTGTGTGCCCCAATCAAATAACCAATATTTTAAAATCCCATGGTTTTAACACTAATAAAACTCCTTTATAAAATACAAACAAAAAAACAAAATGTTCAAGTTTTTAAATTTATTTGATTTTTGTCTTTTTTGCAAAGGAATTTTGCCTCGTTTTGGGAACTTTTTGGTGTATAACTTTTCTCAGAGGGCCGAAGGAAAAAAGTTGAATACACGTTTTTGATCAGGGGGTTCAAATTAGTAGGTATATCAAGTCTCGTCAAAAGTTAAGATGGGGAGTTGTTGAACCTCCCTTGTAAACAAATCACTATATTCACATTTTCCAGCAACAATTCCAATTCTTCTATCTTCAAAGGCAAAATTGATGAAAGGATCGGATTTTGAACGTTTTCAATTAGATATTGAATCTAAGTTGGAGAATCCTGCCTATGAGGTCGTTCAGTATGTGAAAAGGGGGACTGGTTTCCTTGCATTCGACGATGTAAGAATATTCTGTTTGAATTCTTTATGAAAATTATTTTTTCCAGCAAGACAGTGTTCTACAATCTGAAATCGGTATTAGTTTGAAGAAAGCGGGTTTATTCGAAAAAAATATAGAGAGATTAATTAGACTCTCAAAACCAAATTCGGAATGTAATGAAAAACTGACCGAGAATAAAGATCTGTTCAAAATAAAGGATACGTTGGACTTAATCAAACCCTTACTGGAGGCAGTCGGTCAAAAAATTGCGAATACAACAATAAAATTTGACTCAATTGATATCAATGTTCAAGCAACAAAAAACGAATACTTGGCAAAAGCGAAAAAAGCAATAGACAAAATCAAGTTCAACGTGGCGGCTTTAGAAGTAAGGATATGAGAAGAGATATATTCTCAATAAAGTTAGATTCTTTCAGAATCGGTTCAATGAATCTTTGGTTCGAGTGAATCAAACGATGCCGAATGAGATTCCCCGATTCATTTGGGTTGATTTCACAACCGTACTTTTCTATGCATCATTTGTGATTTTTGTGATTATATCACTGTTTCACATCGTTGTCGTCGTTATGCCGAGATATTTATCAAAAAGAAAGAAGTCTACGGAGACCGCTAAAGGAGACACTTCTAAAGGAAGCCCAGCAGCAACCACTCCTGGAGAAACTGGTAGAGCCATTGCTGGAGGAACTCAAGAAAGCACTGCCGGAGGAACTCAAGGAAGCACTGCCGGAGGAACCCCAGGAAGCACTGACGGAGGAACATCTGCAGGGACCCCTGATGACAACTCTGGAATCAACGTTGAAGCTCAAACACCTCTGGAAACATCGTCCTCTGCCGCAGCTACTCGACTTCTCATTTCTCGCTGTTTGAACATCCTCGCGCTGATCATAATTTGTGCTATTTTCTCAGGTATTTCATTTTCCGGATTGCTTCAATCTATCGAAGTATGCTCAAAGAGTGCGAAAACATCGTTACTATCAAGCTATACAATTAAGTTTATGAACACGGAGTCGCAAATTGTGACTAAGTGAGTTTTTTTTCATCGTCCTTCATTCTGAGCTCATTTTGTTCCGAGCTGAAAACTACACCCAAAGCTTCAAAACAATATTAAAACCTTTTGATTACAGGAGTATTTCATCTAGTTGCGGTTCGCCTACCGATAGATTTCTCCAAAGTATGGATATCGGAAATGTAGAATCAGTGATCGAAACTCTTCATCTCAACGAATACAGAGCACAAATGAGTAATCTGATAATATCTGGAGGAGTGACGAAAATCGATATTACTCAACAAATGACCTATCAATTGGGAAAGATTAGGAGATTGGTGAATGTATTGGGCGAACTTGCAACCTTGAAATGTTTCGATGACAGTGATATGGAGGATTTTTTAGAATATCAGAGACAATCAGAAAAGGTTGTTCAAAATTGGAACCAGTACGCTGACCTTCGAAGAGAGTTCAATGGGAATGTCACACAAATTGAGTCAATATTGCGTGTATTTTTGGACAACTCTTTTCGAGATGTGAAAACTCAAATTGCTCATTCGATGACGATGACAAAGGTAGGTGTGGTTCTTTTTTTTTATGCCGGAGTTCGTTCTGGGTCGGCCTGTTCAAACCCTAGCAACAATTTTAAGAACTCTGAAAACGTAACTGATAAGTGAAAATCTGGGGGGTTGTGACGCCCTCTCGCTTCATCTCTGCTTTCAAAATAAAAACTATCAGAACAATTTTTTCAGGAAAATGTCGACGATGCCAACGTTTTATGCAAAACGCTTGTTGAGTCAAAAAACATTTGTTCATCTTCAGAAACCACCAATGTATCATTCTGGTCCTGTTGCCTTTTTGGTTTATGCTTTTCGACAATATTGATCCAACTTCTACCCAGTCCTTGGGTGCAAGAAAAAGGTAATTGAGAGTATAGCTTTTTCAAACAGGAATGTGAAAATCGTAACCTGCAGCTACGTGTATACGATGTAAAAAAGCGAGAGCTTTCCAATCATATAGTTTTTGACAACTTTACTTGATCAGTGAATGATTCATCCATGTTCAGTCGCTTGCGAGTCGAGTAAAGTTGTCAAAAATAAACATTTTCTTGCTTGTCTGGATGAACAGTACATATGAGAAAAATTGCAGGGTCTACTAAATGCGAAATGATGCAGAAGGTAATAGCTGCTTTTGATTGTTGTTGTTGTTGTCGGAAGAAGGACGATAAGTGCACCCCGGAACCAAAATCTAAAACGACGCCGCCTTCTTTAACAATACAAGTTGAAGAATATGTTGAGCCACACCCGGAAATAGTACCGAAACGCGATAAAAAGAATAGAATTACCAATTACGACGAGCTTGAAACAATTAAATTCGAGAAAAATTTTCGAGATTGGGTGGTAAGAATATCAAAAATCGGTACTTCAAAGTGAACTGTTCATTTCGTTTTACAGGGACTCACGAGTTCTGAAGAAGGTGATCCGGAGAAAGTAAAAAGCGAAAAAAAACGGATACATAGGAGAATCGATCAGCTCTTGGCATATATCGAACACAAGAAAAAGGAGAAGAAGAGAGCGGAAAGGGAAAGAGAAAAGGCCGAACAGGCGAGAATTGAACAGGAAGAAGAAGAAAAAAGGAGAAAGAAAGAAGAAGGATGTTGCTATTTGCAATGAATCGTCGTTTGAAAATTGATAAAGGCTATTGGGGTTTTTACTGTATTTTTTGAAGCTTAAAGCTAATGATTGTATTTAAAAACTATTCAATTTTCTTTGAATATTCGCAAAATCCACGTTTGGCAATTTTCTTCGCAAAAAAAGAAAAAACAAAAGTAAAAATGGAAGCGCGCTCCATCGTACTAGTGCAAATTCAAATGTTTGTTTTTGAACTTGCCGCTTTTTTCCTCGTTTTTTAGTTTTTCTCGACCCTCCAGTTTGTTTTTTCCTTATTTTTGTCATGTGGGTGACATGCGGATATGTGTTTCATAGTTTTTAAAAGATTTTGACTATAGTTTCACTATTTTTCGAATTGTTTTGTGATATTCTAGTTTTGATTTGATTATTTCTGGTATTCAAGTTCATTTTACACATTTTTTGTTATTCAAGTTTTAACCTTGAATAGTTTTCAATTTACAAACAAAAAAAAACTGCAAAAATCCATGTTTTAGTGTTTTTTTCTGGTGAAAATTTCATTTTTACGCCATGTTTCCAATTTATTTATTTTTAATCCGCGGACAACGTTATTTTCAATATAAAAAAATGAAATCTATTCAAAAAATTCTCAAATTTCTTCGTATAATCCATGTATCATTTTTTTGCTGAAAAAAGAAAAAAACAAAAGTAAAAATGGAAGCGCGCTCCATTGTAATAATTTTACGTGGAATTTCAAAATGTTTGTTTTTTATCTGACCGCCCTTTTTTGTCGTTTATTTATTCTTTTCATTTCTAAAAATTTATTTTCGCTAATATACAGGTTGTCGACACTCGGTTTGCTGCTCGCTCAAATGGAAATATCTACTTTGGACACGAAGTGAAAACAAAAACGAAGATAAGTTTAACTTTTTCTATTATTGAAGGACCCGGGACCCCCAAGATCTCTCTGAGGCTCAAACCCTATGAGTCGAGCTGTGAAAGATCTTTCGCTGCTCGTACCTTCTCGGAAACTGCACTAGTGTTCGTGTATCCATGGAGTTAGTACCATTGCCCGTTCTAAGCCCTTGGCACCAGTCTCGTACTGTCGGTTCGTCCGATTTTGATTTGGGAAACACGGAGAAGTGGATACACTATAACGCGGCGGGCACTATTGTAGTTAAGAAAAGGTGCGATCCTAACAAGTCAGCTCTCCTTCCGAATTGTAATTTGACCCTTTGGGGTCTGATTGGCTGCTATCCTAACATGTCAGCTAAGTTTTAAACTAAAAACGGAGTCTAAAGCTTTCTATTTAGACCTCTATTTTTAAAGCTAGATTTTGAAAAAGATCTCATTCCCTGGGTTTTGTTGAGCAGATGAGCAGTTTTGATTTTCAGCGAGATTGGACAACAACAACGTCAATTGCGCATTGAATTCTTCATCACACTAAACTATTGTCACTGGTCACAAATTGCACCGAACTTCCATCAACACTGGCAAACCGATTTCTTCATCGCCAATCCGCTTGCAATATTCGAAATACGTGAGGTTTTGATTGAAAAAGACGAAAAAGCAGACTCAAAAATAAGTTGAGAAATCTCTGAAATCTCTCAACTTGTTTTCATTTTCAAAGAAAAAAAAACATATATATGGCCGAAGTTTTCTCGTCCCTCCCTTCGTGTATTTCTCTCGGAGAAAATGATTATTTTTCTAGTTAAAAAAAACAAAATTCTCAACTCCTTTTTTCTTCAACAATACTGATTTTTTCAGGCCCCTCCGAAAATGTCTAAAAATTCAATTCGAAGACGAAATTCATTGACAATGGCGATGGCTCCCCACGAAGTTCGAACCAACGAAAACTAGCGAAAATAAGTTTTTTCTGAACGGGATGGCGTATTTCGATAAAAAGCGCACATAAAACGAAGAATAGATGAAGAATTGGAATTTTATAAAGAAAGTGGGAAAAGTTGGATCACTGAAATTGTCAATGAATTCCCAATATCGAATTAGATGTAGAAGAATGAGCTGCCACTCCGATCCAACTACAATTCCTGATGCCAATTCGACTTTAATAATCGAGAAACGTGAGATTTTGATTAAAATAACTTGAAATATATTCAAAAATTAATTGAAAAATTAATGAATACCTTTCAACCTGCTGAAAAAATCATATTTCTGAAATAACTTCTTTGGACTTTTGAAAAAAAAAGAAAAAATATTTATGCCCGAAGTTTTCTCGTCCCTCCCTTCGTGTACTTTTTCGGAAAATGCTTTTTTCTAGTTAGAAAAACACTATTTTCACTTTTTTTTTCTTCAACACCATGTTTTTTTCAGGCTCCTTCGAGGAAGAATTCAATTCAAATCAAAGAAAACGAAATTCATTGACATTGATGATGGTTCTCTAGAAAAGATCGACCAAAAGAAAGAAATCGAGAAACTTGATAGAATGAAGGATTGAAAGTGTATAATTAAAGTGGAAGACATTGCAAGAAGATCATCGGGAAAAATGGAGAACATAAGTTGGCAGTAAACAGAGCGGAATTTTGTCGATATCAAATTAGATGCTGATGGGTGAGCTGCCACTCCGATTAAACTACAACACTCAATCTCAAATTCGAAGATGTCAATGTTTGAAACACGTAAGGTTTTAAATGTGAAACTAAAACAAAAATACTCAAAAATCAATTGAAAGATTTCTGAAAACGCCTCATCCTGTTGAAAAATCGTACTAAAATAATTTTCTCACTCTCAAAAAAATGAAAAATATATGTGGCCGAAGTTTTCTCGTCTCTCCCTCCGTGTACTTCTCTCGGATAATGTTTTTTCTAGTCCGAAGAATACTTTTTTTTTCTTCAACAAGCTGATATTTTTCCAGGCTCCTTCGAAGAATTCATTTCGATTCAAAAGACGGAATTCATTGACAATGGCGACGCTTCTCCACAAAGTTCGGCTAGAAACTGATGGATACGCTGCCGTATTCGATTCCGAAAATTCATGGGAGATGAAGAATTTTTTGTCAAGAAGTGGAAGGAATTGGGCGATAGTACAACAGGATTGATGCTGGTGAATGGTGAACCTCATCGAATTCCTACTCGAGGTAACTTTCTCTTTTTTTTTCTTCCTAAAATCTCACGTCCAAGTTGCATAAAATTAAATTAAGAAGAAAATTGATTTAACAAGAAAAAACATTTTTGTAGAGCGCATGTTCTCTTTGCCTTTTAGCCAGTAAATTTTCAAAAAAAAATCCCGTCTCCCAAAAAAAAAACAATATATAAATACTTCAACAAATTTTTTCCAGGTCGCAACAACAACATCTCCAATCGGTTTCCTCAACGTGCCTCTGTTCCAACATCAAGGATCTTCACATCATGTAAGGGGTTCAAACTTGTGTTTACTTTTTTGTCCATCGCAAATAAGCCGATGTTTTCGCCGTATTCCGCAAAAAAGACGGAATACGGTAAGTTTTGTGATTGATTTTCCTTTCTTTTCTTATTCTTCATCTACAGTAATTTCTACTTGATTTGGTCGTTGATTTTAAAACATGGATTACTGTAGGTGATGGATTTTGAAAAGTATGTCTTACTGTAGGTATATGGCGAGTTTAAAGATTCAAAAGTTGTAGAGTGAGCTACAGTACTTCAACGTTTTTGTAACTGTTTCTGTCCAGACTACTATAGTTTGTTCTATTTCTTGTGAGCGTTAATATAGTCGTGCATGTATAGTATTCACTATTGAAGTTACGAATCCTTGAAAGTATCATCAATTTTTACAGGCTGGTAACAAATGGAGATTCGAAGCTGAAACGAGACGAGGAAGCGAAGAATAGTGAACAGGCGGCACAATTCGATGTTGTTAATTGTGAGTTTAGAATTTATCACAGATTGGGAAATTGCTACGGCCAAAATTGTCAAATCTCGCTGAATATTCGATGATGCGGAAGGTAGAAGAACACGAAATTTATGCCCAAATCTTGAATCTTGCACACTTTTTCATCCAAATTTCCTATTAAAAAAAGCAAAGTAAGCAAACGCGCTCCAATAGGCGATTCTCTTGAATATTAGGAGAACCTATATCTCGCTGTCTGCGTCTCTTATGATAGAATATACTGGGCACTGACCTCATCCCTGACTCTCTACGTTTCTTCTATGTATTTTTCAGCTTGCATTGAGATTCAGATAATTTCACATTTGTTAGTGACATGATTTTTTTTCTGTGATACTAGAGATTTCTAAATCAAATCTCTTATATTTTTCAGATTAGCAACAAGGAATCGATGTCTTGAATGTGCTCAACTATGATTGGTACACATTTTCCTCCAGTTGTCTTTAGAGCTTTCGCGTTGAATAGAAATGATTCTGCATCGGTGCACAATTTCACGAAACCCTTCGCACGATGTTCGAAATCGATTTGGCTGTTCAACACGGATAATGTCGAGTCAATTCCAAAAATGCTGATTTTTGTCAAGGAATGTGTCAGCTTCACAAATTGGCTCTTTTGGCATTTTCTCTATCATGTGAGTTTGGAAAGTATATTTTCAAAAAAATTACCATTCTCTGCAAAAATCGATTAAATATAGGATACTGTACTTCCTAATCAGCAGGATTTCTCCATCATTTCGCATTTTCACGTAAAATTATTTTTCAATTTTCAGAGGGAACACGAAATTTATGAAAAATTAAATCTGGAATTTTGCACACTTTTTGATCCAAATTTTCTATGAAAAAGAGCAAAGTAAACAAACGCGCTCCAATAGACGACGCTCCTCGATATTAGGAGAAAATGTCTCTTGTTGTCTGCGTCTCTCATGTTCGAACATACTAGACCTCGTCTCTTCTCTCTAACTGTCTATGTCTCTTCTATGTATTTTTCGTCGTGCATGGAGATGCAGATATTTTCACATTAATTAGTGACATGATATTTTTTTCTGTTATACCAGAGACCAAAGATTTCTAAATCAAATTTCATTTTTTTTCAGGTTAGCAGCAATGGATCCAGAATCTTCCATTGGTTTCTATAGAAGCTTTCGCGTGGATGAACCTCCTCACGGCTTCGAAAATGCTCGAGATTCGCTGCTCCAATACGTGGCTCTCTTGATAACTACATAATGATCTGCACACAAAGTCAAATTGGTTGTTCAACACGGAGACCAGCCAGCTACTTTCAAAGGAACCAAAGGAACCAAAAGAATTTAAAAGGAATCGCAACTTGGTTCATTCGACACTTGCTCCTTCACATCATGTAAGTTTGAAAAGTAGAATATCAGAAACACCTTCTCTGTGCTGAAATAGATGATTGAATTTCTCATATAAAGCACCAGATGCGGAGAGTACTGTAGTGCTAATAGTAAAAAAAATTATTCAAGATTCTATTACCACCACACGTTTACTGTAGTTACAATTATTTTTCATAGTTTCCAGAATTTCATTGCTACCATGCGAGAGTACGCGTCGCACAATTTGTTTTTTTTTTTTGAGAAACCAACCATGCGTTGCGGTTGTGCGCCGCGTGCTATTATGTGTGATTGCTTCGTTATTTTTCTTTCGATTAGCCGTATTGCTGGTATTGTAGTTTCGGAATCAGAAAGTACTTGGCTCTATACAAAAGTAGGGATCTTTTCAAAAATTTAACTTTTTCCGGAAAAAATCTGTCTTCGGAGAAAAATAACAATTTTTATATAATAAATCGGACTTTTTTTTTTGAGAATTCCTGTTGTTGTGAGGGATTCATTAAAAAAGGACCCCTGTTTTTTCTGACGAATCCGTATTTTGTTATACAGCTCAGCTATTTATAACTGTGACTTTATATTCATCATTTTCAGATTCACACGATTCGTCCCATCCAAATTCAAAGTTGAAGTGCCTGAAAAGACGAATGTCAATGCAGCTCTTGTGCCCAATTCGACGTGTATGTAGGACAATATTGCGAAGGCTCGAATACAGTGCAATTTCGTGGCGAAATTAAGGTCCAGTGTGATGTGAGTTTCAAAGATAGCATAGAATTAATGATTGGCGTGGTCAAAACTGAAGGTTCTTTGTGTTCTGAAACATGAAAGGTTTTACTGCCATTTTTTAGTTTTAGTTTTATCACTAATCAATAAGCTTTTTTGAAATGGGGAACATTTTTTTGATTACTGTAATTTTTATCGATTCAAATTAATCTTTAAAAAAATGCAGAAATGAATAACGGTTTTGTAGCATTAAAGTTGAAAGCTGAAAATTGTTTTCTGTGTTTTATATTACTGTAGTTTGTTTTTTTATTTTAGATAAAATTACGAAAATAACCCCTTCTTTTTATTTTGTAAGTAAATGCTAAGCTTTAATCGCCTATTTTCGAGCCCAAAATTTTTAATTTTGATGAAATCGAGTTCATGATGCTGTAGCACATTTGTTTTTTTTTAAACTGAATAACAAAGTGCCAAAAATGTTAGCTTACTCATTGGAAATGTTGTAAACAAACTGCTAGAATTTCTGAAATTGATGCCAAAATGTGTCGGCTCTGCGTTTCCTTACTCGAAAATCCGAGAGAATTTAGTTTTCGGCTGCGAAATCGAAACTTTCACATGATTTTACTTTTGTCGATAGCTTAAAATATAAAATTGCTTTTTTCAGGTTCTGGAATCTGGCTCCTGTCGACCTTCATGATCCGCAGTCTTCTGAAGTACACAAGAGGAATCTCGATAGAAGTTGGAAGTTGCTGTAGATGTTAATCACCGAAAAGATCAACTCGAATTCCACCACTTTTGTCGTCGCCAGAGAGAAGGAGTCAACTTGGATGTATCGATTTTTTCACGTGAGTTAGATCTCGGAGTACTGTGTTCTTGTTCTCACAAACATGACAAAACGCACAGTACTCCGAGAATGAAAAAGGTTCTACACAAAACAATCAAACAATCATTTATTGAATATTTTTTCATGTCAAACGACTACTCATTTGGATCCAGCAGGCACGTTGGTAAGTTATGGGGATCTTCGGGTGTAAGCCCCGCCCTTTTCCCCAGTTGTCAACAACAAGCCCCGTCCCTTCCCCGGCTGTCAATAACGTAAGCCACGCCCATTTTTCCGGTTGTCAATGATAAACCCCGCCTCTTGCCATGTCTGTCAATAACACGTCACGCCCGATTACCCGGCTGTCAATAGTAAGCCACGCCCATTTTCCCGGTTGTCAATAATAAACCACGCCCATTCTCCCGGTTGTCAATAATAAACCACGCCCATTTCCCCGATTGTCAATCATAAGCCATGCCCATTCCCCGACTGTCAATAATAAGCCACGCCCATTCCCCGACTGTCAATAACACGCCACGCCCATTCCCCGACTGTCAATAATAAGCCACGCCCATTCCCCGGCTGTCAATAACACGCCACGCCCATTTCCCGTCTTCGAATAACAAGTCATGCCCATTTCCCGGTTGTCAATAACAAGCCACGCCCATTTCCCGGCTTCGAATAACAAGTCACGCCCATTTCCCGGTTGTCAATAACAAGCCACGCCCATTTCCCGCATGTCAATCATAAGCCACGCCCATTTTCCTGTTCCACGCTAACAGTTAGCAACAAATCCAGTACTCAAATTCTTATGGATAAATCCGCCCTTATTTCCCCGACAAGATTCTCAGGATTTAATCTATATGCTCTACTAATTTGGCTCCTTTAATTTTTGTATTACAAGTTAATATAATAAATACATGTGAATTTAAAAATGAATGTGTTTTTTCTAAACGGTACAGGTGTGCTGAGAAAAACGAATCTCGCGCATCTTATTCCCCTAGTTTTTTCGCCGAAAATGCGCATCTTATGGACACTTTCTTCACTGAAAGCCGATTCAAACATCGAAATGGAACATTTCACGAGTTTTGGGTGCATTTTTGAGGTGAGCGGAGTCAAGAGATCAAATTATCGATGAGATGAAGCTTTTCTCTTGTGGTATTCTATTTTTTAAATGAAGCTTTGAAGCGGATTTTTCCGAGAATATAAGATTGTCGGTTTTCAGAACTTAGGACTTGAATTTAACTGAATGATTAAACGGCTAGGAAACTAAATGAAACAAGAATCAACCTAATATAATGAAACAATATCTAAAAAAGGAGTGAAAGTTTTAGATTAGTTTAAAACTGTAATCAAAATGATAGAAGCTAATGAGAAAAAATAGTGAATAAACTAAAATTGTTACCTAAATAAATGAAAAAGTAGATAATATAAGAAGCTAGCTTAAAACTCACGAATTTGCTCAAAAAATTAACCTAAAAATAATAAAATAGAAAAAGTTGGGAAATAAAACTGAAGAGAATTTCGAAAAACCAGAAAAGTGTACTAAAAAAGAAGATGAAAATTTGAACCGGTTGAACATTTCGGTTTGTAAGAATAAAAACTAACAAAAATATCAATCACTCTCTAGTACTTATCTGCCTGGTGATGGGAAGGTTATTAATAACTAATGAAACTAGAAGAATAGACCTAGAACAACTCATAAAGCTAAAAATTGAGTGTATTTTTAAATTAGGTTGAATTAGAAGTTGTAGGTAAACCTAGGATACTTTATTTAAAAGTGACTTAGATATGTATAAGTATTGAGAAAACTATTTTAAAAACGTTAAATGAAAAGTCCAAAATAATAGAATTTCGTCAAAAAAAACCCGGCGGAGCAAAATTTCACGTAAAAGCATTGGAGATTGGCAAAGCCGCGGTCAAAGCGAGAGTCAAGTCCCTGTCCTTTGGGTGCAACCGTACACAAAATCACTAGCAGTATTTGCGAAAAAATGCCCCAAGGTTTTTCAACGTGCAAAATGAGATTTGGACACAAAACTTAACCTGAAAAAAAACCTGTTGAATTTCGTTAAAAAAAACTAAGCCTGAAATTGAAACTATAATTTTAAAAGCCTAGACTTAAAGTTATCTTAAAGTAAACTGTATCCCAAACACCTGACAGAAATTCACTAGAACTGAATCGATAAGTCCGAAAGCTTCCGTTCAAACAAGGTGAAATGTAAAATTGAGTCTAAGTTGAAAATTTACCCTCTAGTGTTACTACAAGTAAAATCCTTCAATAACTTATTAAAAAAAAGCAAAACATTCCACAAGGGAAGTATATAAATTTTTAAATCGATTGAAATTTGATTTCAAAAATACTACCAAACCCTCTCGAATTTGCACTAGTTTCGTGAATGTCTCATTCGATTTATTCATGATATCGAGCTTTTCCCTGCAAGATTTTAAGGTCTTCTAACTAGACGGCTTTGTATTTCGTAAAACAGGAGTGACAGTTTGTGCGGACCCACTAATCTCAACCTACATGCCCGTTAGATCCCTATACATGAGAAAACATTATACACCTACTTGAAATCGTCCGGTGCTCCTCCGTCATGGCCGATTCCGTCGAAAAATTGGTTGAGATCCTTGGCTGACATCGACGTGAAACTCGTTGTTCAACTCGCAGTATGATAACCTGTAAAAAACATATGGTTAGCAATTTTTGAATCGTCCCATGACTGACATTTTTTTTAAATCTCGATTTTATTAAATGTGAACATGTACTTTTTTCAAGATGAGATTGTTCTTTATTTTTTATTCACATATTTACAAGGGAGGTTCGCGAGCTGTTACTTTCAACTTTTTCTCAAATTTTGTACACTTATGTAGTTTGACCTCCTGATCATCATGGTATATTTTTTATCCACCGGAAATTTTTGTGAAAAAAGTTATGAATTTTTAGAAATTTTTTCACTACACCTCATAACTGTTATAAAATAAGGGCAACACAAAATAAATTAATTTGTACTCACGTGAACATTTTTCAAAGGTAAATGTCTCATTTTTTCTCTCGAAAATGGTCATGAAATAACTTTGATCTATCATAACTTTTTTCACAAAAATTTCCGGCAGATAAAAAATACACCATGATGATCAGGAGGTCAAACTACATAAGTGCACAAATTTTAAGAAAAAGTTGAAAGTAACAGCTCGCGAACCTCCCTTGTTAGTTTTATTACACGATTTTGGAGATTGAAATCATTTAAAAAATTTCTAGTGAGCTATAAGATAAGTTGGACATATCTCGAGTATGTGTAAAGCAGCTCGAATTTTCTGTCGAAACATCAATGTTTGAAAATTGTTCCTGAATCATTAAATGATGTGTTCAACCAGCTGGATTATTTTTAAATGCAAAAAAAAAACAGTCAAATAATTATTTAATTGGAGGACGAACTTTATCGGTGCCTAGGCCACGTTGTGTGCAGTGTTACCGATAGTGAAATAATATAGAAAATCTTTGATTCAGATCTACCTCGAGCGAAAGCGGTTTTCTGAATTAGGTAATTTTCAATGCTTAAAATTTACTTCAATTTCAGTCTTTCGTTTCCAACTTTTCGATCGTAGTGATAATCATTTTGAAAAACTCTTACCTTAAATGCAATTGTCCCATTTGAATCAATCGATTTCGGCAAATTCCGCGCATCTTACACGTTCGTTGGTGTATATTGGTGGAAAACATTCGGAGATGCGGCAAAGTACATGGAGATGATGAGGATGGCGGAGAGCAGTGAGATCTGAAATCAACTAGATTTAAAGAATTAAGGGAGAGATTATTCTATTTTTTAAAGAAAAATACAATGAAACATTAGAAATTTCAAATCATTTTTCACAATATTTTTCTCCACTAAATTTCACAAATAATTTTCAGGCTGAAGCTTTCTGAAAATAACGAAGGTTATAATTTTTTATAGTCTGTTCTTTTAAAATCTAATAGTCAAAATTCATATTACACCTTTTTCTTTGTCTCAAATTTGAAGTATTTTTTTTCGCGAGGTGTTTTCATTCTCAAGAAATGAAAGGCATTACCTTACGCTCCACTGTTACTTCTGAACCAATCGATTTCCGCTCATTCAGCATTTTGTTTGATGTATTGATTGAATTTAGCGACATTGGCTGCGCGGAATTTTGGCAATTCGCACGGAATGTGATCGGGACGAGCTGTAGGGATGTTGCTGTGAATTTTGACTTCCCAGACTAGAATTTTTGAAATTAAAAGCTCACATTTAGCAGCAAAATCAGCAGAGTATATCCAGAAATCCATATATTGACCGTTCGATGTGGCATTGTAAAAATTCTTGTAAAAAAAGCACATCTATCGAGTAAATTCATCATGATGCAAATTTTTTAACTCCACACACTGAGTGTCATTCTCCACTGGAAGCTTCTTGGATTCAGATCGTCGATGGCACTGACTTCGTGAAGAGCCTAAACGTAAATTTTTAATTTTCTAAACGAGAATTTAAAAACTCACATTCAGCAGCGAGCAAATCCAGAAATCCATACATTCAGTGTTCGATGCGGCACTGACTTCTTGACGAACCTAAATAATAATTTTAAATTCTCCAAACGAGACATTTTGAAAATAAAAACTCACATCTTGCTTCGAAACCAACCGAAATCTACGCATTGATTGGCAGGTTGTTGTCAATTTTTCTGAAACTCGGAGAAGCATTTCTGTTTTACAAATATTTTTTGGAAGCTAGGCAGTTTCCTGGCTCTTCAAAATTCAAAATTGTTACAAAAAAACTTATTTTCACAGCCGATTTTAGGAGAATTCGAAGGTCCAACTTCCAAACTTGCTCGCAATTGTTGTTGTTGTTGTTGTTGTTGTTGTTGTTGCTGTTGACTCTTCCACGAGGCTGAAAACAAAACATTTTTTGTAAAAACTTGAAAAAGAATAATTTTTCAGCTTTGAGTAGAGAAAAACTGGAAATTTTCGATAAGTTAGGTACTAAATTCTATATATAAACCAATTTTCACATGCTAAGAAATTTTCTAGCTCTAGAACCTATAGGAAACCTAGAAAAACAAAAAATCTCACCTTGAAAAGAAAAAAAAATCATTATTTGGCAGTAGGGCGCACATCCCCACATGGCCTAGGAATCCAACTAGTCCGCGTTGTTTTCAGAAGAGATTTTCAAATCAGCATTTTGTTGTCCTGACGAGACGAAGGGTTTGGCAAGAAGCGCGATAAGCGGATTGGTGACAATTTTGAGTTGAGAATGCGATGACTGGATCTGAAAAATATTTTTTGTTAAATTTATTGAAAACAAATTTTGTAAAAAAAAAGAGAATTGAAGCAATAAAATAAATTTTAAATTATTTTCAACAATAAATCTATATAAATCTGCAAAAATGTCTCAAAATTAGTTGGAAAAATCAATAATTCTTAGGTGAGAATTGATGTTTGTGATTAATTTCAGCTGAAACCTTACATGACATTAAAAAATGAGAAGAATAGGTTAAAAATGAGTAAAAAACCAAAACATGCAGGAAGAAAGGGGATAAAACGAATGCGCGCAAGTTGTTTTTTGAACGCATTTCGCGTTGTTCGATAGAGCGCGCTTGCATTGTCATCATCAAAAATCGATTTATTTTCGCATTTTTTAAACTTTCTTTGTGATTTTTGGGTTACTGTAGTTTTGATTTTCAGCATCAAAAATTTAGAGAACCAGAAGGGAGAAAGTTTGGTTTTTAGTATATAATAAGTCAACATAAAACACATAGACATTGTCAATAGAGCGCGAGTTAACTATTGAGATTTGTCTGATATATAGTACACATTTTAGGACCCTTACCGTACCTTTCTAGAACCTCTAAAAACCCACATTAGTACCCAAACTAGGGTCAAACTTAGCCCCCTACAGTACCCAAACTAGGGTCTATAGTATCCATTTTAGGACCTCTACAGTACCTCTTTAGAGCCTATATAGGTCCCATATTAGAACCCCTACAGTACCCAAATTAGGGCGTTTATAGTATCCATTCTAGGACCTCTACAACACTCATATTATGACCTATATAGGACCCATATTAAAACCCCCACAGTACCCAAATTAGGGCCTTCATAGTATCCATTTTAGGATCGTTTTAGTACCCTTATATCACCCAAACTAGGACCCATATTTGAACCCCTACAGTACCCAAATTAGGGTCTACATAGTATCTATTTCAGGACCCCAACAGTACTATTTCAGAACCTATATAGGGCCCATATTGAAACCCCAACATTACCCAAATTAGGACCTATTTAGTATCCATTTTAGGACTCTTACAGTACCTTTTTAGAACCCTTATAGGACCCATATTTGAACCCCTACAGTACCCAAATTAGGGCGTTTATAGTATCCATTCTAGGACCTCTACAACACTCATATTATAACCTATATAGGACCCATATTAAAACCCGCACAGTACCCAAATTAGGGCCTTCATAGTACCCATTTTAGGATCTTTTTAGTACCCATATATTACCCAAACTAGGACCCATATTAGAACCTCTACAGTACCCAAATTAGAGTCTACATAGTATCTCCCATATTAGAACCCTTACAGTACCAAAATTAGGGCGTTTATAGTATCCATTCTAGGACCTCTACAACACTCATATTATGACCTATATAGGACCCATATTAAAACCCCCACAGTACCCAAATTAGGACCTATTTAGTATCCATTTTAGGATCTTTTTAGTACCCATATATTACCCAAACTAGGACCCATATTAGAACCTCTACAGTACCCAAATTAAGGTCTACATAGTATCTCCCATATTAGAACCCTTACAGTACCAAAATTAGGGCGTTTATAGTATCCATTCTAGGACCTCTACAACACTCATATTATGACCTATATAGGACCCATATTAAAACCCCCACAGTACCCAAATTAGGACCTATTTAGTATCCATTTTAGGATCTTTTTAGTACCCATATATTACCCAAACTAGGACCCATATTAGAACCTCTACAGTACCCAAATTAGGGTCTACATAGTATCTATTTCAGGACCCCAACAGTACTATTTCAGAACCTATATAGGGCCCATATTGAAACCCCAACATTACCCAAATTAGGACCTATTTAGTATCCCTTTTAGGACTCTTATAGTACCTTTTTAGAACCCTTATAGGACCCATATTTGAACCCTTACCGCTTTCCATACGATCATCGTAGCCGAAGAAAAACTAGACAAAATTAATACTATGAATGAAATCGATAAGAATGGCATACTTGAAAAACAAAAAATGACCCGCCTCTGGGAACATGGAAATAGTGGGGAGAATGAGGAGACGCAGAGAAAGGTCAAATTTTGAGTGAATGTTTGTAGTTTGGAAATGAGAATCATGTGCATATTATGAACACATGTCTATTTGGTACCAAACTACAGTCTAGTCTTCAACTACAGTAAGAAAAGTATTCATATAATAACCAAGAAAAATGCATTCAAAAAATCGAATATACACGTAGGTAGACTGAAATTAAAGCCCGGAAAATGTGCATTTATCCGCCTCCAAGTGATCTGAGCTGATATTTGTTGAGAATATCGATAATCTCCTTATTAATATGCACACCGAGCAACGCGTCTCGTTGCTCCACTTCCCGTCCCCACGTGGCGATCAACTTGCCCAATAGCACCCATTTATCGTCTTGCGGTGTTGGTGGGATGTTGGTGGTGGGTTTCTGGGCGGGTGTTGGTGCAATTGGTGTCGTCGCCAGAAGGGATAGTTGTGGGATCGCAAGTGATTGCGTCTGCGTTTGCGATGGTGGCGGTTTGGTGTTGTTGAGAAGCGCTTGAGCAATGGTGGGATTCTGAAGGGTGATCGACGTCAACTTGGCGTAGTTATTGTTTGGTGGCGTTGAGGTGGCGATTTTTCGAAGTTGTTTTTCAATGGTGGACGTCGAGGTGCTACTTCGAATCACTGGCGTTGCAGACGTCGAATTGGTGGTGTTAGTGGAAGTGGTGCAATTCCGTCGTGGTGTAGTTCTTGGTGTAATTTCTAAGCCTTCTGAATCCTTGGCGGATGACGTCGATGCTGCACCAACCTCTTCTTTCGGTGGCACCCAGGTGAATGACTGGAAAGGAAACGTTGTTTCGGGATGCCAAGGTTTGGTGTATATGTACTTACCGTTGGTGTACTGTTCCTTGAATCATTGACAACTACCATCGTGGCTGGGGTGGATGTTGAATTTTCTGGAGGCGTTGTGGGTCGCGCCTTCTTGGCCGGTGGTGGTTCGACAGAATTGCTGAAAATTACAGATTTTTTGGCTGGAAAACTACCAGTCTCGAAATCGGGCTCAGATTTGTGGAATTGAGCACATTTTTTCTAAACTTGATATAGATCTTCTGAATCGGGCTAGACCATTTGAATTTTTGATATCAAAATGAGTCAACAGTTCCATTTAGACCAAAATAACAGAACATTGTCAATAGAGCGCGGGTCAACTATTGAGATTTGGCTGATACATAGTAACCATTTTAGGACCTCTACAACACTCATATTATGACCTATAAAGGACCCATATTAAAACCCCCACAGTACCCAAATTAGGGCCTATACAGTATCTATTTTAGGACCCCTACAGAACCTCTTTGGAGAGTATATAGGTCCCATATTCAAATCCCCTACAGTACCCAAATTAGGGCCTATACAGTATCTATTTTAGGACCCCTACAGAACCTCTTTAGAGCCTATATAGGTCCCATATTAGAACCCCTACAGTACCCAAATTAGGGCGTTTATAGTATCCATTCTAGGACCTCTACAACACTCATATTATGACCTATATAGGACCCATATTAAAACCCCTACAGTACCCAAATCAGGGTTTTTATAGTACCCATTTTAGGATCCCTACAGTACCTTTTTAGAACTTATATAGGACCCATATTAAAACCCCTACAGTACCCAAATTAGGGCCTTTATAGTAACCATTTTAGGACCCCTACAGTACCTTTTTAGAACTTATATAGAACCCATATTAAAATCCCCTACACTACCCAAATTAGGGCCTATACAGTATCTATTTTAGGACCCCTACAGAACCTCTTTGGAGAGTATATAGGTCCCATATTAAAACCCCCACAGTACCCAAATTAGGGCCTTCATAGTACCCATTTTAGGATCTTTTTAGTACCTTTTTAAAACTTGTATAGGACCCATATTAAAACCCCTACAGTACCCAAATTAGGGCCTTTATAGTAACCAGTTTAGGACCCTTACTTGCTCTCATACCAGATTTTAAGTCGGACCTAGACAATTCTCTGAATCGAGCTCATTTTTTCTGACCTTGATATAGATCTTCTGAATCGGGTCCATGTCATCTGAATCGAGTCTAGACCAGTTTCTGGCTCAAAATTCTGAAGTATCTCACAAGAAAATCGAGACATTAACACACAAAAACCAAATTTTCAAAGCTTCGACCTGGTTTTCTAATGAACCACAAAAATAAAAATGAATTATATGGTAATGCAACATTTAATTTGAAAAATTTTAAAACACGGCTGAATTTGAAAATTCAAAATTCAATTTAGTTCAGGAGCCTGAATCAGGGAAAAATAAGAAAAACAGGATCAGCCGTGATTTTTTGAATTTGGGAGGTTTTTTAAATTCTTCGAGAGCTCTTTTCACCCTATAATTTGACATGAATGTATGCTTTGTTTTTGGTGCATTTTTCATTTTAAAAAATTGAAAAAAAAAAACTAAATTATTCATGAATTATCTTCAAAAACCTTAATTTTGTGAAAAATATTGGAAATTCAATTTAAAAATTCGGAATTAAAACTTTTTTAGTTGGAAACCAGATTTTTTTTTTGTCAGCAGAACTGTTCATGAAATTATCATACAGTACTCTTTTAGAGAATTTTTGAATTTTACATGAAAAAATTCTCATCAGACTCACAATCAGCACAGTTAACTGAAAATAGTATTAAAAGTATTATATAAAATTATACAATATTAATATATGATATAATATTTGTTGTGATTTCACATAGATTTTCATTTTTTCTCAAAGGTCTCTCATATTTTCGGGTCCAATTCAGAAGTGATTCAGAATGGTATTCTCAAACTGTCCTAGGACCAATTATTGATCTATTTTCAAGCAAAAAAAATAAAAAAAAAACCCACGTCGAACTCGATGACAACAAAATCTTGTGCAATTCATTGAGTATGGTCATATCCGGATCGGGTGCCCTGTTCATCGCCTCCTTCTGATTCCTCACAATATTCTCAAGCACCGCACTGATCGAATTTTTGGCGAATTGTTGTCGCGGCGGCGACGACGTCGACGCCATCTCTGCTGCTGCTGAAAACATTACTACTGTATTTTCCAACGAAATTGTTTTTTTTTTTTTTCATTTTCAAAACGGAAACACACACACACACACAAAATAATGCCCCGGTCGCATTAGAAGAGGTCTTGGGAAGCGACGAGGAGAGAGTGTGTGAGACGAGGAGACGCAGACGAAAATTGGGAATTGTGTGGGAAAAATGAGGGGTGGTTTGAGGGCCCATATTGACAAAATATATATATATATTTGTGTATATTGTTATTGTTATATGTATATATATATAAAGAGAGAAAGAATTGATGGTTGTTGTGGGAAAATTGAGGACGACAATGGGTCCTGAGAGGATTTGAAGGAGAGTACTGTAGGTTGGGAAGATGTAGACAAAAATTAGGTCAAACTGAACTTTTGAAAACTTCACACGAAAAATTGAAAATCAATAAATTTCCGCCGAAATATGGAAGTTCAAAAATTTGCCACCAGAATTTTTCAAATCTGGCGGCAAACAGTAAAAATTTAAAAAAATGGCGGTTGAAATTGAATTCAAAAATTTTGGTACCAAAATTTTAAAATTTTAAATATAAAAGGTCCAAAAAATTTAAAAAAAATTCAGAATCCAGAAAAAAACTTGCAGTGGAAGATTGAAAATTGACACAAGTTTGACTTCAGAACTTTCTGTTTTTATTTTGGAGCACTGAAAATTTTCCAAGAAAATTGATATAAAAAATGTTAAATTTGAAAAGTTGAAGACCAAACTCATTTTTAAAAATACTAATTTTGGATCTAAAAATAGACATATTAAAAAACTTAAATATTGGAATCCAAAAATTTAAAACTTCAATTTTTCGGTCCAAAAATATGCAAATTGACACTTAATCTATAAAAAAAAGAAATTTCAGATTTCAAAATTCAAAATATTGGGTCCAATTCTACCAGTAAAAAACCAGATGCAACGAAAATTTGAAAAAAAAAGTGATGGTGGGTGAATCGGCGTCGCTCGCTCGCAAATCGGCGCGGCTGGTAAAAACCACGAAGATTCCCACACATTTTCGCACGCGTCAAAGAAGAAAAGACGGAGAAAAAAAAGTAGACCCCCCCCTCCCCAACCAAATATACATTTTCCCACGCTTTTGGCCAAAAACTCATCTTTCTCTTTCTCTGTATGTATATATTTGAAAAATAGACGGAAAAAAATAGGATGGGAAAATACGTATATAAATATATATAGATGGGCCACGTAGAAGGAAAGAAAACTACAGTAAGACACGGAGAATTTTTGTGGGAAAATTACAAAATTTTAAAATTGATGTTGGTTAACTCGTCATAACTCGGCTCAAAATGGTCTATTTGGCTCCATATTTTGCAGAATTGTTCTCAAATATATTATCTATGTGCTCGGGCTTTCATAAAATGTTATCTGAAAAAATTAAAAAAATCTGGAACTTTTTTCTGAAAATTGAAAAAAAAATTTTTTTTTGAAAAATTAAATTTTCAGAAAAAAATTCCAGATTTTTTATTTTTCCAGATATCATCTTGCAAACTCTAGAGCACATTGCTGATATTTTTGAGCATAACTGTGCAAAATATGGAGCCAAATGGACCATTTTGAGCCGAGTTATGACTATTTGACCAACAGGGTGTACTTACCCGGAAAAAATTGATTTTTGAATATTTTCCATGGAAATCGGTGTATTTTAGACCAAGTTTTATAGGGTAAAGTTTAAAATTTGGAACCAAAAATCAATTTTCGTGTGAGAAACTGGGATATTTCTGAAAGTTGGCGGTTTTTTACGAATTTATTAAAGGAAATGGGATTTTTTTCAACTTTTTTTCAAATTCGGACATTTTCGACAAGTGATATTAATTTTTAGAGGTTAAATTTCAATTTTTTTATTTTTCTCAAAAATTCCTGATTATTTTTTAATTTTGGAAAAAACTCCCGGAAAAGAAAAAATAATGTGAACGAAAATATAAATTTTGGGAGAATTCGCAAAAAATGTCTAATTCTTGTGGGAAACTGGGAAATTTTTGAGAATTGGCGGTTTTTTACGAATTTTCAAAAATGGGAGGGAGAATTTTTGAATTTTGATATTTTTAAAAAATTTTACAACGAAATTGTAAAGGTTTTTCAAAAAATTCTCAATCTCGATTAAAAAAGAACTATTCTCTCAAATTTGGAACCCAATGTTTTGAATATTTTAGATTTACAAAAAATTGAGACATTTTTGTGCACACATTTTTTGAACATTGGCTCATTTCTGAGAACTTTTCGAAATTTGGAGCAATTATTTTTCTGATTTTGAAAACAAAAAATGTATTTTAAAATTTAGAAGACAAAATTCATAATTTTTATGAATTATTAAATTTTAAAGATAATTTTCAAAAAATTCTGGTTTTTTAAAAGGATGTTGAACATTTTAGGGCCTATTGTTTGAATATTTCAGAACTTTTTCTAAATTTTCAAAATTAGAACAGAATTTTTGACTTCTGGAGACATTTTTTAAAAATTCTCGACCTGGAACTGATTTTGGGGTTTTAAAGGGACGATTTCCGAAAACGGACGCAATTTTTGAACTTTGGCTCATTTCTGAGAACTTTTCGAAAGTTGGGGCAATTATTTTTAAACGTTTCAAAAAGTTTTTTTGAACCGAAAATTTGTTTTTAAAATTTTATGGTAAAATCCTCATTTTTTGTAAATTATGAATTTTTGAAGGTATTTTTGTAAAAAATGCAGGTTTTTTTCGGATTCTGAATTATTTTTGGGCACATTTCTGAACTTTGGCTCATTTCTCAGAACTTTCCAATAATTGGGGCAATTATATTTCCTCTTTTTTATGTCCAATTTTCTCAAAAAAACGTTCAAAAAACTAACCATTTTTGGGCGGCGAAGCGGGTTGATCAAACAGAATCGCCGGCATGATTCGGTGTGATAAGAAGTGGAGTTTCTGAAAAAAAAATTCAAAAATATTTTAATATAATTTAATATTTAAAGATTAATATTATTTTATTCATAGTGAATAATATAAAAAGGCGCGCAAGCAGGCAAACAAGGCCAAAAAGATTGTGATGAATATGACCTCAATTTTCCGGAATTGGGTCATTTTTTCGGACGGATGGAGGGTTGGCGAGGTGAGGAGAGAAAAAAGTGAGTTGGAGAGGTGAAAATTTGAATTTTTGAAAATTCTAGTCCGAACTTACAGTTTCAGAAATTACAGATTTGAATTTAGAAGGTTTGCTGCCAAAATTTGAAATTTTAAAAATATTTTTTTTGGGAATATTTTTTGTGTTCAAACACTTTTGCATACCGTGTTCTGTGAACTAATTCGAATTGAAAACAAATTTTAAAAATTTCAACCGAAAAATAATTTTAATTTTGTGAACAACTGATAAAAAATAGACCAGTTTTTGAGAAATTAAAAAAAATTTATTGCTAAAATTTAAAATTCGAAAATATTTCCGAAAAAAATATTTTTTTTGGACGAATTTTAGAATATTTAATATTTTAGGATGAAAGTTTTCAAATTTTTTTAAACCGGCAGGAACTTTAAAAACAATGATACTAATAATCAAAAAAATATTCCACCGAAATTTAATATTTCAAAAAATTGGCGGCAAGTTCAAAATTTGAAACCAAGTTTGAAATTAAAAAATTATCCTGAAACTCCTTTCAAGTTTCAGCTCAAATTCAAAAACTTAAAATTTTCCCGCAAAAAATAGAAATTTTCAAAAACTCAGCAGAAAACTTAGAATTTCGAAAAATATTCCACTAAAATTTAATATTTCAAAAAATTGGCGGAAACCATAAAATTTGAAAATTATTTCTTTAAAAAAATATGTAGCCAAAATTAAAATATCAAACTTCAGCTCGAAAACTTTAAAAACTTGAAATTTTCAAATCGAAAACTTCCCGCCAAATTCAAAATTTTGAAATTTTCAGACGGAATACGAGTAAAAATGTAACAATTTTTAAAAAATTGGATACTAAATTTGAAATTTAAAAATTCGAACCACTTTCGAGTTATAGTTCAAAATCGAAAAAATATTTTTTAAGCTAAAATTCAAAATTTTCAGGTAGAATCCGAAAGGTTAGTCGAAAAATATGCCATATTTTCTAAATTCAAAATCTTCTCCAAATAAGACATTTCAAAAACGATGAATTTGACCTCAATTTTCCGAAATTGGGTCATTTCCATTTCGCGGAGGTCGCGCGACCAACAAAAAAAAAAAAAGATGCGCAATTTTTGAGGTCACCCCACTTTACCGGAAAAAGTCGCCATTCGCCACTCTCCGGCGTTCCATCCAACTCGTAGAACTTCTTCTTAATCGCAGTCCACGCGGCATTGACGTGTAACGCGTCAATCGCGACATTGGGCGACGTCGCGCACGAGTCGCAGATTTGTCGCGCGATGAGTGCGTACGTTTTCTTGTGAACTTCAATGTTGTCGCGATCGTGATGGCGATTGTGCCAAAGATGGGCGGCGTCGCGAGCCAAATCGATCAATTTAATGTACATTTTATGCGAGAACCTGGAAAATAGCAAACATGCTCTATTGATAATCCATCTGAGACCCACCCAATCTCATCGAAATCATTGACATCATCATCGGTATCCTCATTTTCAGAAATCGGTGTTGCATTGTTTGTGGTGCTCTGAAATCAGACAAAACTAAAATAATTTTAACAAAAAGAACTAATTGACCAAACTACTCGCATGCCTAAAACCACACAAAAATACATGCACAAAACTGTGAGAATTTCAAAAAGCTCTTAAAACCAACCTTATGAGTGCAACTTCTTGTCTGAAAATTATTCTAAAATTATACTAAAATGACAAAAAATTCTAAATTTTTGAACTCAAAAATAATATTTTTTAATTTTTTTATGTAGAAATATTTTTTTGTGAATTAAATTTTCATGCTTTGAAAGTTAACTTCAGTTTAAACAAAAAAATATTTTACAATTCAAAATTTGATAATTTATTGGCGCGTTTAATTCTGCGTCAAAGTTTATGCGGTGTTTGAAATATTTTTATTTATTTTATTTAAAATAGAACTTGAGAATATTTTTTTCAAACTCTTCACTGAAATTTTAAATATTTTTCACAAATTTCAGATTTTTGAGTGCAACTCCTTGTCTGAAAATTTGGAATCTTGAAATGAAGGAAATATTTCTCTTCAAATCGTAGTTTTCAAAATGAGAAAAACGACAAAAATACTCAAATTTTGAAGTCAAAAATAATATTTTGTATTTTTTTTATTCAGATTTTTTTTTGAGTTTAGCTGATGAAGTTCAGTTTAGTTTTTTTTCAGTAAAAAAAAACCCAGTTTAAAAAATTTATTTTTTTGGGGTCAAATTTTGTGATTTTATATTAAAGTCATATGCAGAATTTTAAAGAGTTTCTTCAGAAGTCAGTTTCTAATTTTGAAATTTCAAGAAAAATTCAGAAAATATTCAAAATCTAGTACCCAAAATCGAGATAGTATTTTTTGAGAAATCTCTTCGAAATTTCAGAGTTATAAAAATTGAGAATATTACAGTAAACATTTAGAAAATACATAAAAAATATTTTCTTTAAAAATTCTCCGAAATGAGCAAGTCCAAAAAATATTATCCAAAATGGTACCCAAAATTTGAGAAAATAGTCCTTTTTTGTTCGAGATTGAGCATTTTTCGAAAATGTATTCCTAAAATTCAAAATTCCTCAAAATAGGTAATGTGCGCTCTATCGAAGCTGTTTTCATTGCACTCTCACATTTGCGCGTAAAGTTTGGTGTTTGCAGATCCAAAAAAAAAACTTCGACGCAGTTTTGCAGACACACTAATATAAAAATCTATTTTAAAAATCAGTTTTTTGAATTTTTTTTTGAAAAAAAACACTCTGAAATTTAATAATTCATCGTCTAAATTTTTGAGATAAATTTGCAGGCTTTGAAACTTTTCTAAAAACGCCAGAATACCAAAATTCTATTCTACTCCAATAAATTCGTGAAAAACCGCCAACTGTCAGAAATACCCCAGTTTCTCACAAAAAAATTGATTTTTGGTTCCAAATTTTAAAATATTACGTCTAAAACTTGGTCTAAAATATACCGATTTCCATGAAAAATATTCAAAAATCAATTTTTTCCGGGTATATGTATTATGTACAGTACACCCTGTTGGTCAAATAGTCATAACTCGGCTCAAAATGGTCCATTTGGCTCCATATTTTGCACAGTTATGCTCAAAGACATCAGCAATGTGCTCTAGAGTCTGCAAGATGATATCTGAAAAAATAAAAAATCTGGAATTTTTTTTCTGAAAATTTAATTTTTTCAAAAAAAATTCCAGATTTTTAGAATTTTTTCAGATAACATTTCATGAAAACCAGAGCACATAGATAATATATTTGAGAACAATTCTGCAAAATATGGAGCCAAATAGACCATTTTGAGCCGAGTTATGACGAGTTAACCAACATCAATTTTAAAACAGATATCATTTTGCAGAGCATGAATTGTTTTTTCTCAATAGAGCAAACAAGCTTGCTCGTTTGGTAAAATTTTTCTATTTTGGCTCCATATTTTGCACAAATATGCTCAAAAATATCAGCAATGTGCTCTAGAGTTTGCAAGATGATATCTGGAAAAATAAAGAATCTGGAATTTTTTTTCTGAAAAAGTTAATTTTTCAAAAAAAAAATTTTTTTTTCAATTTTCAGAAAATAAAATTCCAGAATTTTTTATTTTAATATAAAAATCTATTTTAAAAATCAGTTTTTCAATTTTTAGCACAGTGTGTTGCTCAAAAACAGTATTTTTTTAAAATATATTCTTTCAAATTTTGTTTTGTAATATAAAAACACTCACCCTCTTTGATTTTCCCGTTGTAATCGATGTCAACTGCCCAATCTTGGCCTTATTTCCACCAAGTTCATCACAAAACAACGGATTATTAGGCAAAGTGAAAAAGTTCTCGGAATCCCTCAAAAATTCCACCCAATTCGCCAACTCGAATTTCTCCGTGAATTTTATTAAGCGATCCATTGGCAAACAGCTGAAAAATTTATAGAATTTTTTTTCAAACATTTTTAAATTGGAGTTGGTCCTAACTTTGCGCAAAATGTTCCAAATTGCCTCATTTTTTGCAGATTTATGCTCAAATATATAATCCATGTGCTCTAGGGTTTGCAGAGAATTATCTTGAAAAATAAAAAATTCTGGAATTTTATTTTCTGAAAATTGAAAAATTTTTTTTTTTTGAAAAATTAACTTTTTCAGAAAAAAATTCCAGATTTTTTTAAATTTTACCAAACGAGCAAGCTTTTTTGCTCTATTGAGAAAAAACAATTCGTGCTCTGCAAGATGATATCTGTTTAAAAATTGATGTTGGTTAACTCGTCATAACTCGGCTCAAAATGGTTTATTTGGCTCCATATTTTGCAGAATTGTTCTCAAATATATTATCTATGTGCTCTGGCTTTCATAAAATGTTATCCGAAAAAATTTTAAAAATCTGGAATTTTTTTCTAAAAATTGAATAAAAAATTTTTTTTTGGAAAAATTAAATTTTCAGAAAAAAAATTCCAGATTTTTTTAAGTTTTTCAGATATCATCTTGCAGACTCTAGAACACATTGCTGATGTCTTTGAGCATAACTGTGCAAAATATGGAGCCAAAATGGACCATTTTGAGCCGAGTTATGACTATTTGACCAACAGGGTGTACTTACCCGGAAAAAATTGATTTTTGAATATTTTTCATGGAAATCGGTATATTTTAGACCAAATTTTAGAGATAATATTTTAAAATTTGGAACCAAAAATCAATTTTTTTGTGAGAAACTTGGGTATTTCTGACAGTTGGCGGTTTTTTACGAATTTATTGGAGCAGAATTGAATTTTGGTATTCTGGCGTTTTTAGAAAAGTTTCAAAGCCTGCAAATTTATCTCAAAAATTTAGACGACGAATTATTAAAAAAAAATTCAAAAAACTGATTTTTAAAATAGATTTTTATATTAGTGTGTCTGCAAAACTGCGTCGAAGTTTTTTTTTTGGATCTGCAAACACCAAACTTTACGCGCAAATGTGAGAGTGCACAGCTTCGATAGAGCGCACATTACCTATTTTGAGGAATTTTGAATTTTAGGAATAAATTTTCGAAAAATGCTCAATCTCGAACAAAAAAGGACTATTTTCTCAAATTTTGGGTACCATTTTGGATAATATTTTTTGGACTTCCTCATTTCGGAGAATTTTTAAAGAAAATATTTTTTGATATGTTTTTATTTCGAACCTAAAAATGTATTTTCTAAATGTTTACTGTAATATTCTCAATTTTTATAACTCTGAAATGTTGAAAAGATTTTTCAAAAAATACTATACTCAATCTCGATTTTGGGTACCAGGGTTTCAATATTTTCTGAATTTTTCTTGAAATTTCAAAATTAGAGACTGACTTCTGAAGAAACTCTTTAAAATTCTGTATATGACTTTAATAAAAAATCACAAAATTTGACCTCAAAAAAATAAATTTTTGAAAAAAATTTGTTTTAAATAATTTTTTTTAAATCTATATGTCTTTAAAATGGGAAAAAGGTCTATTTCTTACCCTAAATATCGATATGGATAAGACGAGTAAATTTCGATGAACGTCAGACTTCCATTATAGCGCCATTCAATAGGTGGATCGGCTCTTTTTGCTCGCATGTAGATCTCGACCATCCAACACCATTTTTCGACAACTGCCCACACTGCAAAAAAATGTGATATTGTTGGTAGAGAGAGAAAGTGCGCTCTATTGAAAATACGAGGGAGAATTTTTTGAAAATTTGAAATCAAAAAAAAAATCAAGATAGGCAGTTTTTGAAAAATGTTATCGAAACTAAGAATGCACAAAAATTGTGGATTTTCCCGCCTAAATTTGAAAACGTTCAAAATGAAAAAAATCGAGAATTTTAAAGAATTTCTACGAAAGTCAGTTACTAATTTTGAAATTTCAAGAAAAGTTCAGAAAATATCCAAAACCGGGTACCCAAAATCGAGATTGAGCATTTTTTGAAAAATCTCTTCGAAATTTCAGAGTTATAAAAATTGAGAATATTAGAGTAAAAATTTAGAAGAAACATTTTTAGGCTTGAAAACAAAAAAAGTATTGAAAAAAATTTTATTGGAAAATTTTCAGAAATTAGAATGTTCAAAAAATATTCAAAACCTGGTACCCAAAATTTGAGAAAATAGACCTTTTTTGTTCGAGATTGATTATTTCTGGAAAATCTCTTCGAAATTTCAGAATTCATCGAAATGTTGAATTTAGTTGACAAAAATTCTACAAATACAGAGCATCAAAATTTGCAAAATTCTACTGTCATTTTTGAAAATTCAATCCCATTTCCTTTAATAAATTCGTAAAAAACCGCCAACTTTCAGAAATATCCCAGTTTCTCACACGAAAATTGATTTTTGGTTCCAAATTTTAAAATATTACCTCTAAAACTTGGTCTAAAATATACCGATTTCCATGAAAAATATTCAAAAATCAATTTTTTCCGGGTAAGTACACCCTGTTGGTCAAATAGTCATAACTCGGCTCAAAATGGTCCATTTTGGCTCATATTTTGCACAAATATGCTAAAAAATATCAGCAATGTGCTCTAGAGTTTGCAAGATGATATCTGGAAAAATAAAAAATCTGGAATTTTTTTTCTGAAAATTTAATTTTTCAAAAAAAAAAATTTTTTTTTTCAATTTTGAGAAAAAAATTCCAGATTTTTTTTAATTTTTTCAGATAACATTTTATGAAAGCCAGAGCACATAGATAATATATTTGAGAACAATTCTGCAAAATATGGAGCCAAATAGACCATTTTGAGCCGAGTTATGACGAGTTAACCAACATCAATTTTTAAACAGATATGCAGACTCTAGAGCACGAATTGTTTTTTCTCAATAGAGCAAACAAGCTTGCTCGTTTGGTAAAATTTAGAATTAAAAAAAAAAAATTTTAAAAAAATACCCGAAAAAAGAAAGATTTTCAAATTTTATAAGGTTAGACCTGAACTTGTATATTATTTTGGAACCCTGTAAACCCCAAAATCACCCACTCACCATTCAAATTCTTCAACCTGGTTTGTAAAGTCTCTGTGATCTCCAGAAAGTCCGCCATGACGTCATCTTTACAGAATTTCTGCTTCGAATTCCAGATCCTCTTTTTTTGTTGGATCATTGCCACAAGAATGCCTCGATCCAAATCTGTCCATTCGACATTGTCCTAAAAGGACCCTTTTTTTGATATCTGTATTTTTTTTTTTTTTTGTTGAAAAAGTTAACTCACCTCCTGTTTTCGGTACTCGTACAGTAATTCTATAAATTTGTCGCGGGTCTTGGGATATCGCCAATCCATTCGGAGGCCTGTCTAGAAAAGTAGATGTTTTGAATTTTTGAAATTTCATGAAGAAAATGTGGGTACCCGAAAAATCAACCGGATACCCAAAAAATATACTGAATACCTGAAAAAATTTGAAATAAAATTGGGGGCCGAAAAAAATCGATCGAGTACCCGAAATTAGCTACCGGAAACCCGGAAATATCAAGCGGGTACCCGAAAAAATCAACTGAAGACCCTCAAAATCAAGCGGATACCCGAAAAAGTCAACTGGGTACCCGAAAAACCCCAATCGGGCTCTAAGATGAGTTAATGGGTACCCTAAAAATCAAGCGGGTACCCGAAAAAAATGAACATGGTACCCAAAAAAAATCAAATCGATACCCAAAAAAACCAAGCGGGGTACCCGAAGTAAGCTACCGGGTACCCGAAAAAAGCCATAGGGTACCCTGAAAATCAGGCGGGTACCCGGAATGGGCTACTGGGTACCCGAAATTAGCTACCGGAAGCCCAAAAAAATAGATTGGGTACCCAAAAGAATCAAGCGGGTACCTAAATAAAATTGGATGCCCAAAAAAATCAACTGGGTACCCAAAACAAGCTACCGGGTACCCGGAGAATTTAATCGGATACCCTAAAAATCAAGCGGGTACCCGAAATTAGCTACCGGGAACCCAAAAAATTAATTGGGTACCCGAAAGAATCAAGCAGGTACTCAAAAAAAAATGGGTGGATATTCAAAAAATCAAGCGGGTACCCGGCAAATTGAAGTGGGTTCCTGAAAAAACCAAGCGGGTACCCGGAACAACATACAGGGCTTCGAGATTCAACAGGGTACCCGTGAAAATTCGGCGGGTACCCAAAAAAACCAAGCGGGTACCCGCAACAATCTACCGGGTACCCGGAACCACATACAGGATTTCGAGAAGTCAACAGGGTACCCGGAAAAATCAGGCAGGTACCCATAAAAAAACAGGCGGATACACGAAAAAAGTTATCGGGTACCCAAAAAAAACCAAGCGGTTTTCGCTACTAAAAAATATGGCCTAGGATCCGACATGGAAGAGAAAATAGGCTCCGCCCACTTTAGTTCCTCCTTTATTTTGGTTGTTGAAATTGATAAGAAAACGTGGCAAATGACGAAATTTTTTGCCGGTTTTCAAAAATTAAAAAAAAAAAAAAATTCGGGGGAAATTTAGGCCACGCCCCTTTTCGAAAATCAATATCAAAAAATGGGGGGTGTATAGTTCTCATTTCAATTCTCGTTGTCCCCTTCGTTGCGTTCACACTCCCCCCGCCGGCCGACCCCGCCGGTCCGCCCATTTTCTCGCGCTTTTTCTCGGCGTCTCTCTTGGCGTCGAGATGCATCAAGTGGGCGTGGTCGGCCCCACAAAACGCTCCGCCCCTTTGTGATGTCGGGCGCCATCCGCGTTTCGCACACTATCTCGTCGGGGTTTTTGTTTGAGAATGATTTGGTTGTGGGAAAAAAAAAGAAGGAGAAGAAGAAGAAGAAAGATGTACACGCGAATTTTTTTTTTTTTTTTTGGGGGGGAGTGTTTTGGATTGAAAATTCGAGAGAACTACACATGTATAAAGGTGTTTGCAATAGAGCGAAGAAGCTTTTTTTGCAGAAAAAAAAAACGAGAAAATGAACTGAAACACCTAATTTCACGCAAAAATGCACAGAAGGCTCGAAATATTCTGATTAACGTTAAAATGTATGAAAAAGCGTCGAACTTTAGCAAAAAATATTTGATAAAAGCACACTATTTGACGCAAAAATGCACAGAAATTTGTAAATTTTAAATTCCTGAGGTCTAAACATCAAAGATGACGTAAAAATGCACAGAAACTACCTGTTAATGAGGAAATGGCCAAAATGCATAGAAAAACTTCAAACTTTCAAAAAACCACTCAAAAAACATACTATTTGACGCAAAAATGCACTGAAACACCTAATTTTACGCGAAATTGCACAGAAATTTGTAAATTTCAAATGCTTACGGTCTCAACATCAAAGATGACGTAAAAATGCACGGTTAATGTGGAAATGGCCAAAATGCACTGAAAAACTTCAAAAAACCACTCAAAAAGCACACTATTTTACGCAAAAATACACCGAAACATCAAATTGCACGGAAAAATGCACAGATTTTTCTTGAACCCTCAAGTAATACTGAATTTGACGCAAAAATGCACAAAAGTATTAGTTTTTGTGTAAAAGTGCATAAAACACATTATTTGACGCAAAGACGCACAAATAACTAGGAAGAGCATACTACCTGGCGCGAAAATGCACAGAAACATTGAATTTGACGCAAACATGCACCAAAACATCGGTTTTGACGTTAATATGCTTTAAAGCGTCACATTTGGCGCAAAAATGCACAGGAATATTATTTTTTGCGTAAAAGTTTCAAAAAAATCCAATTTTACACGAAATTACCTGAAACTAACATTAAAACACTGAAAATCACGTGAAAATATACAGAAACATTCAATTTGACGCACAAAAAAAAACACACACATCAAAATTCACGAAAAAATGCACACATTTTTCAGGCCCATGAAACTCACCCAAAAATGATCGTCCAAAATTCACCAAAAACTCTGAATTTATATGGTGCTAGACACCATTTCTACATTTTCTGTCAAGTACACAAATAAACTCAGAATTTCGGGCGAATTTCTCGCATTTCGCATCCAGGTCGTCGTCGTCGATAAAAATCATATAGGGAATACAAATACAAACTGATAATAATGAAACGTGGCAAAAGAAGACCGCTTTTTTTGTGCATTAATTGATAAGAAAAAAAAGAGGGAGAGAGAGAGAGTGTGTGTGAAATAGAGAGACGCAGAAAAATATGCATACCTTTGGGTCAGGTAAACATGTATGTATGAAAATACAAATGTGGAAAAAAAAACGGACACCTTTTTGTCTATATATGTATGTATATATGTATGCATGTGTATAAGCAACAACAACAAATCGAATTTCGGCGCGTTGCCAAGGGAGACGCGGCATAGAAAAATGGGCGGAGCCTGGATCGCCGCCGGCCCGCCGATCACCGCTGCTTTTTGTGTGAATGTGACAGAATGAAATTTATATATATATATATATTTGAAAAATGAATGAACAAATATTTGCGCAACGCATTTTTATTATTTTTTTTTTGAATGAATTGCAATGAATGATGGATCATCGGATTAGTTGGGTTTTAATTGAAATTCAGGTGTTTTGGTGCGGATTTTTGGAATCTACGTATTCAAATGAATCGGATTTGACGCAAAAGTGCACAGAAAACACCCGATTTGACGGGAAAATGCACGGAATTGTTACGTTAATAAAAGAAAAGAAATAACTTGACATGAAGAAGAAACACTGAAAATCACGCAAAAGTGCACTAAGTACACCGAATTAAATGAAAAATAGCTCTAAATGAAGTAGAAACACCAAAAATCACGAGAAAATGCACCAAAACCAAGCCAAAAACATTGAATTCTACGTAAAAGTGCACGAAAATCTCCGAATTTGACGAGAAAGTGCTTAAAATCAGGAAAATGTACTGCGAATCACGCAGAGATTCACTAAAACCAAGCCACAGACCTTAAATATCACGAAAAAAACGCACAAATCACACCGAATTTGACGAGAACTAGCTCTAAATGAAGAAGAAACACTGCAAATCACGCAAAACTGCACAAAAATCTAGGAGTTAAACCTTATATACAGCGCAAAAGTGCACGAGAAACACCGAATTTTACAAGAAATAGCTTGAAAAGAAGTAGACACACTAATAATCACGTGAAAATGCACAAAAACCGAGAAACAAACCTCATATACCAGCTGCGAATTTGACCAGAAATAGTTAGAAATCAGAAAAGTGCTGCAAAAATAGGAAAAATATATATATAATAAGCTAGAAGGAAATGAATACTTCATCACTAATACCTGCTTTTATATCCCCCCCCTCCCCCTTTTTGTGGCTTCATTGTGTTATGTATATATGTATATCATGTGATTAGATTAATCCTTCTTGTTTATCCCCCGCCCTCTTTTGAGCACAATTGAAGCAATCACGTGAGCTATACGAAAGGACAATGTGAGCTCGGATTAGGCCAGTATTTCTAGAGGCAACTAATATGATATGAAAGCGTGTTAGGCATATTATGAGCCATTTTTCACAGAAAATGTGAGCTATACGAAAGGCTAACATGGGCTCAGATTTTCGCTTGTTTTAAGTCAATTTTACTTTAATTTTTGGGCACAAATTGGACCTGGAGTATACGTATGTTTTGTGATATCGGAACTAGCTTTAGAGTTTATTAATTCGTGAGCTTAAATACAGATTTTTTGAGAATTTTTGAACACAATTTGAGCTCCAATAAAGAATGACATGGGCTCATTTTCCCATCCAGTGAGCAATTAGCTCACTTCAGAACCTGGGACTGGGCTTCTGACCTACTTTGTAGAACCTGATACGATTCAGATTCTCACTAGAATCAGAATAATAGAGCCGAGCTCTCAAGTTTCAGGTTTGAATCTAAAATTTGGTATACATATATTAGTCAGAATTCAATCGATGCCAAAAATTTCGAGAACCCCAATTTTTCAAGTGATCTATAGGGGTATTAGACCCGCAGAATTCGATTCTGATATCAAAATCTGACAAAAGTTTTTTTTTAGACCAAACCACTACCGATTGAATTTTAACCAATATGTTACAGTTCACATTCGGACGTTTTTCAATATCCGAGAACCAGAAATTCTGGAAAACCAGAAAAAAAAACCAGTCTCTATGCGGCTCTTTGGGGTTTTTAAAAAACTCAAGCTTCAATTCTATGAATAAACCAAATTATTAAGCCCGAAATGAACTCATAAATTTTCTTAGAACTCATAATATGGCTAAAAACTGATAGCGATATTAGGAGTCTGAACGATTACTCAAATTCTGCCCCTAATCTCATCAAACATCAGGTTTCTTCAAGTCCATTTTGTGATCTCTAAAAGAAAAAAAAACCAACTTGAAATGGCTGCTATCGAATTCATGGTGTCTAGAAAAGTGTCCGATTCTCCCAGAGTTTATAGCCCTTCTTCTCAGCCAGACAATGTTCTCATTTTCTCCACATACACCTCCATGTTTTGCCTATTTCTCCTCGCTTTTCTACCTTGTATAGCATCGGATGATTTTGACGAAATCACTTATCGAAAATATGGGACAGCAGAGTTCGCTGCTCTACTTCTCAAAAACCTGATAGCCTTTTCGAAAAGCGAACATGTCAAAAACCAGACTTTGGACGATTTTTATGCACCTTGTGACGGTCCATAGTTACGTGGTTTTGCTAATATTATACCCAAGTATAACTATTTGGAAGGTGCTAGACTTATTGTTGCAGCAGTTTATAAAGATAATGAAATTGGACCTGTTTCATATATCGAAACTAAAGGAGAAGGGTTTCATTTCGCTTTGTACCATGCTCTCGATGGGAATAGTACCAGCGGGTCTAAATTATACCATACCATCGATATGACTTGTCGTCATTGGAATAGGGTTTTAGACTAAAATTACATTCCTCGATGGTATTCAAAAGCTCTATTATAATCTACAAATGGTGGCGGTTCGGAGCGTTTTTGTTTCTTCTTATCAATCAGAGTTCTGTGATGGAAGTGTTGGCAAATACTTCTTCCATCCAAATGATTCTATATCACAAGATCCAGTGATAATGCACGATATAGTGCGCTTTTTGAGATACCAAAAGACCGGATCCACTCATTTTCCTCGGACAAGTTGTAAAGTCAAGATATTCGATTGAACCGATTCCTTATTATCAAATGGATGTGACTATTAATAAAAGGAGAATGGAATTGGAGTATGATGCAGATTGCCTCATGTTCACAAAGGGAAGAGAATATCCATGTGATGATTACAAGATAGGGAGAAGAGGTAATTTTGATTGAACTATCATGTAATGAAGATATATTGTTAAAGAATGTAAACAAAACACGACCTGAAGACCTGGGAGCTCTGAATGGCAAAATTGAGTGTCTGGAAAAGTGTCCGATTTTACCTGAGCTTATAACACAGCCAGAAACAGTATATTTTTTCAATATTCGCAATACAGAAATACCGGTTATATCAAATCTAAATCTGATAACCAATCGAATAAATTAGAAAATGCGCTCAGATTTGGCTAAAAATACTCAGACTCGGCGTCTGAACGGTTCTGAACAATATGAGAGCTGATATAGTGCGCGAGATAATCAATAGAGCGCATTATAGCGATTGAATTTTGGCTTCTACGTTTCTTTGAAATTAATCAAGAGGATCGTATTGTAGTATACAATCCAGATAATACAGTGAGCGAATTCAAGAACACTATGTACAGAAAAACATTGAAACTTCGATCTACAGTCCTCCGATTACTTTACCCCGTTTTCGATGAAGAAAATTCAAATAAATCTGGGGTTATTGTACTTAAAACGAGAGCTACAATGTACTAGAAACTAGCTGACCATCATGTTAAAGCCAAACTAGGTTGCCCATTTCTGGTTTTTGGATCTGTGTACATCACAAGAAATTAATATCGGTTTTTCGAGCATTGGAGATTACTATAGTCCGTATATATCTAACTATACAGTGTACAATAGTCTATCGTCCAGATACAAAACTACAGTACTCATATGTATATCTTTAGGACTCCAGCAACACTGTAGAAAAAATATATTTTACCTAACGTTACTTCAAAGTAAAAGTACTCTCAACTTAAGTTTGATTAGACAAGGAGTTTTTAAATCTACAGTACTCCGATTACTGTAGCCAGTTCTCGGTCTAAGAAATTGAAAAAAATCAGACTCCGGAGGCTAATGTACTTACAATGACAAGTACAGTACACTACGAATATTCTAGGAACACTACTTAGGCTTTTAAAAATGAGAGCTATACTAGCCAAAGCTACAACTACAGTATGATGGATTACTGTAGTTGGTCAGTATAGGGTACTGTAGAAACAAGAAGAAGCCTTCTAGTACTGTAGGTCTCCGAAAGCCCAGTTCCATAGAATATCTATGAACGAACCGGAACTTTCAGACCAGTTGGACTGTCTTCCGACGAGAACCTACAGTACCTCTAGAAAAACAAAAAAAAAATTGATAGGTCTTTCGGCTTCTCCGCGTAAGACCCATCGGATAAAAAATGAGCAAATAAACGGAGTTAGAAATGGTGAAAGTGCAGATTGTGCCAAGATGTGCGAGTGCGAATCTGAAAAAACAACAAACTTTCAGATTTCTGGTGACTTTTTAAAAATTTCAGAGATACAGGGAAAGGATAAAAAGAAGACGAGAAAGTTTTCTGAAATTTGGGCATAGCTTCCGCAGGCTCCCAGAACTCCCAGAAAGTCTAGGGATATTCTCAGATTTTTCAAAAAAGGTCCAGGAAATACGGAATTTTTTCTATTTTGGAAATTTCAGAGAACTTAAATTACAGTCCGGTTCATGACTTGTCTATCTTACCTATCCTTCTCCTTCTTTCGCTGCTTCTTTGATTTGTTGGAATCCGTAGCTTGTTGTTCGTCTCGTTTGCGAACAAGCCTGAAAAATAAAGCCTATTTGTTGAGTATAAAATACGTAAATTTTTAAAATTAGGTCCAGGAATTTCAGAAAAATTGTGTACCTGCTAGAATTTTCAGAAATATATGTAGATGAACAGAAAGTCCAAAAACAACTGTATAGTTGGACAAAATTATAGTAGGGATTGAGGATTTTTTGAAAATGTTAGAACATTTCCAGACTTTCAGAAAAGATCGAGGAATTTTAGAAAGAAAAATATTAGAGACGTTCTATAAATTCAAAAAATCAGGAAAACTCTAGCAAAATTTGAGCATAGCTTCCGCAGGCTCCCAGAACTTCTCGAAAATCTCGGAGCGTTTTCAGATTTTCAAAAAAGGTCCAGGAAAAGCAGATTTTTTTTTTAAATTCTGGAAATTAAACTCACATTACAATGCGAATCGCTGATTTGTCCGTAACTCGAGCTCTTCTCTTTTGTTTCGATGCTTCTTCTGCTTGTTGGAATTCGGTGTTTTCGTCGACGAGGGTTAATCGAGCCGAAGGCGATCAGTCGAACCTGCAAAAATCAAACATTGGTATTTTATATATATATATATACCTGCGTTTCATCTATCTCCTAATAACTCTCAAAAAAGAATTTAAGAGAGACTTTTTGTATTAATATAAATTTTTCTACAAGGCAGTAACCAAAGAAAATTCATAGTCACCGTTCGGGCTGAAATTTTTTTTGGTGAAAGTAAATACCATATATGGCCACTATTAGCAACCACTTTATTTGCCGAAAAAACATTTCGTGTTTGTGGTGCGCGTGGGTGAAGACACACCATTCTAAACCTTTAAGTGACCATAACTTTGCTCTCCGTGAATATTTTTACAAAATCTAAAAACCATTTTGACGTGCATTAGAAGGAGCACATTTTTTTTAATTGAGGCCAACATTGGATCTCTTCTTCTAAGCACAAAACATATTTGACAAATCTCGGAAAACTTATTTTTCTACTATTAGGAAACGTTTGAGCTACTTTTAACTAGTTTCAAACGAATTTTCAGATATTTTTACATATTATAATACTATTTCAAAAAACATTGGCGGGTACCATCTTTTCGAATTTTGAGACACGAAATGTTTTTTCGGCAAATAAAGTGGTTGCTAATAGTGGCCATATATGGTACTTTCACCAAAAAAAATTTCAGCCCGAGCGGTGACTATGAATTTATATTTGGATAAGGCATTTTTCATTCTTACAAAAAGACTGTCTTTAAAAAAAACTATATTCTCCAAGAGAAGTACACAAGTTGCAAAAGTTCGGCCACGGTCATGTTAGAAAAATATATTGGTAGATGTTTAGATATGAATATATTCATGAATAAAGTTCTAGAGAAATTTGGGCATAGCTTCCGCAGGCTCCCAGAACTTTCAGAAAATCTCGAAGCGTTTTCAGATTTTCGAAAAACGTCCAGGAAATACGTATAACTTTTTAGAAGAGAATCAAACTCACAATTCGATCAGGTTCGATGGTTGGCCCATTCATTCTTCTCCTTTTCTTTTTTCTCTCGCAATTTTCCATTTATTCCATAGTCGACGAATCTTGATAAGCAAGGTGATCGATGTTTCGAATTCTTCGTGAAGATTGATCGATCCTGAAAAAAAACATTGATTTTCTGTCTAATTAATATTTGCATAATTAAATTATTCTTCTTTTCACCTATCTTCTAATAATTCTACTCCCTCTGAAAAAAAAAAGAATACACTTTATTTTTCAAAAGAAGTACACAAGCTGCAAAAGTTCGGCCACGCCATGTCAGAACAAAATTTGGGCATAGCTTCCGCAGGCTCCCAGAACTTTAGAAAATCTCGAAGCGTTTTCAGATTTTCAAAAAAGATCCAGGAAATACGTATAATTTTTTAGCAGAGAATCAAACTCACATTTCGATCAGGTTCGGTAATTGGTTCATCATTCTTCTTCTTTTTTTAGTACTCGCCATTTTCCATTGATTCCATCGTCGACGAATCTTGATGACGAAAGCGATCGATGTTCCAAATTCTTCGCGAATATTGATCGATTCTGTGAAAAATTAGCATTGATATTTTATTTAGAAAATCTCGAAAAACTTTCAGATATTTTGAAATGGTTTACGAAAACATATTTATTTTGTACTTAAAATAATTATTTCACTGACTGAAAAGATTAAAAATGAATTTCAGATAGAAGTTTTCAAATTTGGATAGAATTTGAGGGCTATTTTAAACGAATATCATCAAGCTTTTGTGTTTTTCAATCAGTTGACTTTCAAAAAATCTCACCATCAATCAAAGATCCTGCGAAGTCTCCAAATGACAGCTAATTGTCGAAGTTTCTTGTACATGTAACGAGCGTGCTCCAGTCCTGGATGTCCGATTTTGATGACAATTCGTGGCAGATCGATGAAGGAATTGTTGAGCTGAAAATTCAATTTCAGAAATGTGTGGAATGTGATTTAATCATCTTCTCAGAGAGAAGTACACAGGTTGCAAAAGTTCGGCCACGCTCGTAAAAATCATTATTTCACAGAAAAATTCGATTTTCACTGGATTTGAAATGAAAGCTTGTGAATTTTCAACATTTGCACCAAATATAAGAATTAGTGGATGATATTTGTCTAGAGAACTTGAAGAAATGGAAAACTTCATTGTTTTTTGGGAGGTTTTTGAAAAATAAATTTTTTTCTCAGACAACGAGTATATTTATGGTTTTGTTTTTAGATAAACGAAACATTTATGATTTTCACTAGATATATTGTAGATTTGGTAGAATTCTACGGTTTCAAGTTATAAAATCTCACCTTTGATATAATTAGTAAAGTGACAGTCGGGCAGCGAGTTGATGAGCAGTTTGAGGCGATTTTGAGTATCCTTTTTGGTGGCAGCCGTTGGGTAGAGCATCAAGAGGTTCGGGGAGTTGCACAAATTTTTAGCGAATCGATTGGTAAAATCGAGAATTTCGTGGAGCCAATGTTGAGCTGAAAATCGAAAACGTTTAATTTTAGAAATGTATGGAATGTGATTTATTCTATCAACTCCCAGAATTAAAAAAAAAGAAAATCATCTTCTCAGAGAGAAGTACACAGGTTGCGAAAGTTCGGCCACGCTAGTAAAAAATTTGTTTCATAGAGAAGTTCAATTTTCACTGGATTTGAATTGAAGGCTTGTGAATTTTCAACATTTACACTAATAATGACACCTTTTCACAGAATTTTAGAAGCAAAGAAAATGTTTTTTTTAAAGATAAATGAATCATCTATGATTTTTACAAGATAATTTGTAGATTTGGTAGAATTCTACGATTTCAAATTATAAAATCTTGCTTTGATAAAGTTGAAGAGGTGACAGTCGGTTAGCGAACTGTCGAGCACTTTGTGGTGATTTTGAGTGGGTCAATGATTCTTCCTCTAATGTACTTCGTTTCGGTTATGATTCTTCCTAGTTATGATTCTTCCTCTAAAATTCTCTCAATGTTTTTCGTTTGGGATCAATTTTCATCGGTTTTTTTAGGATTTAAGTTGAGGGTTTAAGGTAAATTCGTGAAAAGGCCAGCGGGTAAAAAAATTCGTCTGAAAAGGGAAAATTTAGAAAAAAGGGTCAGATTTGTATTTTCTCACTAATCTCGGCTTAAAAAACCGAGATTAAAATTGAAAACTTTTGATAAATTCTCAGATTTTTATAGTGTGCTGAAAAGGGCCATGTCGTATTTCTAGAAACTTTTTAAATTAATTTTTTGTTGAAAAACATTATTTAGGAATTTCGTAGGCTTAGTTTTCATGAACTGCAAGGCTATTTGTTTGACTTTCGATAAATAACTTTCCATGGCTCTGATGTAGGATATTTCAATTACTTTATGGAGTTTATCATGAAACTAATTAAAATTGGAAAACATGTCACATTTCAGAAAAGTCAGAAAACCCATTTTCTCCATTAAATTTGTCACAGAATATGTACCTCGAAACTCAAAGCCTCATCTGAAAATTAAAAATATCTGATGAAAATTGATATACAGACGAAAAACATTAAGAGAATTGTCGAGGAAGAATCATAACTGGGAAGAATCATAACCGGAACGAAGTACATTAGAGAAAAAACATAAGAGGAAGAATCATTGACCTTTGAGTGTCTTTTTTGGTGGCAACAAGGTTCGAGGAGTCGCACACATTTTCAGCGAATCGATCGGTGAAATCGAGGATTTTATGGAGCCAATGTTGAGCTGAAAATTTCAATGAGTTTAATTTAAGAGGTTTGAGGAGTTACAGCTCGACTTGGTGAAGTTGTTGTGGTGCTTTTGATGGGTGTAGTCATAGGTGCGGAAGTTGTGATGATGATTCTCTGGAACAAATTCAAATTTCATTTTTGTTTTCAAATTTCAAGTAGGAAAAATTAGTATTTTTCAAAATGAATTTTAACCAAAAATTATAGAAGCTCGGCCAACCATTCCAACCCAACTTCCACCCTAACATTACTAGCCATTTAATGTGCTAACTTACGGTCCAACCCTTCCTCACTCTCCAATACCCCACGTCGCAGAGCGATAGCGGGAGTAAACCCCCACCAATGCCGAAGTTACTGGCAATGGATGTATCTTTCACAAAGTCTTTTTTCAAAGCTGAAGAGCTTCAGGCCGACACACTGACTAGAGAGTGGATGGAGAGATTGGGCTGTTCAGGTCAACCTGGCTTTTTTTATCGAAAATTTTAATATATTTAATAACAAATTCCCCAAAAAACTTAGCTTGCGTTGATCCATCATCATTTTATCGATTTTTCAAGGAGTTGGCACTACTTTTCGAGACGAAACCTGGAAAAATTGAAAATTGAACGGTAAAAAAAGATTATTAAAAAAAAACGGGAAAAAAGTGAACTTGGCAGATGAAATGAGAATTAAAAATGAGAAACGTGTCACGCGGAAAACGTCAGGTATTAAATTTTCAAAACTCAAATCAATTTTTCTACCATTTTCGGACAGAAAATCTTGAGACAACAAGAAAAGAAAGAAAATAAAAAACGACATTTTGCGCGTCAAGTTCGGTGTTTGAAGATTTTAATGAGTTTACGGCGCACTTTTGCAGACCTGGATTTCTGTTTTTTGTTTGTTTCAGAATTAAAATTTCAATTTCTCACTGTTTAAAGTTGAATTAAAAAAAAATTTCAGGATTTCGAGTATAAATTGATAAATTCACGATTTAAGGTCGACAAAATCGAAACGAACGCTAGTCAATGGTGAAATTCAAAAATTCTATCCAATAAAAAACCGACAAAAAGAAAAAAAAAGATGACAAATCGAGAATTCTGAACAAACAAGAAAAACATTAAAATGAAGAAAATGAGCGAATAGATCAAAAACATTGTTTCGCTCAATTTTGAAGCCTGATATTTTTTTCAAACTACACTTTCGAATAAACATATATAAACTGTGAAACTGAGAAATTTTGAACCCATGTTCATATGAAAATTTTGAAAATTAGAAGTACAATTTTAGTGAAACCCCCCAAAATGCCTATCAAAGGAACCAAAAAACTAAATCTAACGAAACTTTGCAAATGGGTTCAGGACACTACTGGTAACCTAGAAAAAAATTATGGGCGCCCCCGATTACCCTAGCCGACCACTAGGCATTAAAAAACGTCAAAATTAAGGGTTCAGTAAATACTAATGAAACCCCCCCCCCCCAAAATGCCTATCAAAGGAACCAAAACACTTAGCCCAACGAAACTTTGCAAATGGGTTAAGGACCCTGTTGGTAACCCAGAAAAAAATAATGGGCGCTCCCCGTCACCCTAGCCGACCCCTAGGCATTAAAATGTTAACTATAGTAGGACACTACTAATAAACCTACCCATAATGCATATCTAAGGAACCAAGATACTTAGCCTAACCAAACATTGCAACTGGGTTAAGGACACTTCACTTAGCTCAGGAAAAAATTATGAGCGCCTTTCTTTAACCTAGCCACCCCATAGGCATTTAAATGTCAATATTAGGGGTTCAGTGATGTTTATTACGCATCAAAATAGGACTGTACTCAAATTTGTACTTTTTTCAAGGCCTTCTCCCCCATTTTCCCAATTTTGAATAAAAAATATGTCTCTTGTTTGATGGAAAATAAGCATCACCATTATGTTCGGCGTATTCGAAAGCCATCGGTAACAAATTTCGAAAACTTTAAGAAAAAGTTCAACTGGGTTCGAAATATCCCGTAGCCATGTGAAACGATGTTTTTGAAAAATATTTAAAAATGTTCATTAACCCAATTTTCAACGTTATCCCCATTTACATGGATATTCTCTTCCCTTTGTAAACAGTTTATAATCATCATCATACTCCAATTGCATTCGTCTTCCATTAACAGTCACATCCATTTGATAATAAGGAATCATTGCGTCATACGTTGCCCAATTTTGCCATCCAAATACTGGCACGGTGAACATATGTTCCGCTCTCACAGTTTTTCTGTTAAACGCTACTTTATCATACAAAATTCCCGAATCTTGTGACGAAGGATCGTTTCGATGGAAGAAATATCTCTCAACACTCCCATCACAGAATTTGAACCAAGATTGTCCGGTGAAGAATTGTGCATTTAGCTTTGTCTGCCTCTGCGACCCCCCATCAAAGAAATATATTGATTGGATAGTTTGAATTACCTCCTCGAAATAGTCTTTCTTGGGAAGGCTACACGTCAAATCTTCGACTCTATACAGTTCCCATGGTCCGTGTGGGATCCCATATTTAAAAAATTGCAAAAAAAGTTTGAAACCGTTGCCTCGAACGTTCACGTGCAACAAAGTTGTGTGGAGAAGCTAGAGAAAATTTGAAGAACACCTTTAAAATTATGTGACTCACTTTTTTCCTATTCTTTTTGTGATTGTCATTGATAAGTTTTGCATTGGTGACTGTTATGTTGCTCAGATAGTCATAGTTCTTCAAAAATTCAAAATCCCATAAATAACCAGTCCCGTTACAACTTGCGAAGATGGCTCGGACATGTGAACGTCCCTGCTTGGCCGTATCGATTAAGTGGGCAATGCCATCTTTTGCAAATTCAATGGCTTCAAATTTCCGATAAATTATTTCATCAAAGTCAGCAGATGCGATAAATGGGAGGAAAATAATAAGAAGAAAAGTCAACAACATGGTCGAATTCAACTGATTGATTCGAAGCAAAAAGTGAAAACAAGAATATTTGGGCGGAGACTATGAAGTCTGAGAAAAGAGACGAGATCTAAAAATAGAATATTATACATAGTTTATGACTGTCTTGAAATCATGAAAATTCAGACTTTAAGTGGGATGATTTTAGATGTATACAGTACCACAAAATAATACAAAGAACGTTGTCAAACATTATGGAGATTCTTGACGAGACCTGAGTCATCTGATAGCTCATCAACATCCTGTCAAACGTATAGTATAATCCCTGTTGAATCCGTGTTCAAACGGCCGCGCCGTGCACCACAAACGCGCCAGTGTTCTGTCGTTTGACACGGTTTGTGTGTTGGCACGCTCCCGGTTTTGGCGTTTTTCTCAATTTTTAGGTTCTCCGTAGGTTTTTGTGTTCTGGGGACGATCCTAAACCCTCCCCCTCTTGTCATGATATGTGATAAATAATGATAAAGTGATAAATTTAGCTTCGTAAATCGGATTGGTGATACAGTAGCCATCAAAAGTCTACACCGCTTTAGTTAAATCATCATATCTCAGCTCAAAATGGTCTATTTGAGCCCATAGTTTGCTCAATTATGCTAAATGATATCAGTAATGTGTTACAATTTTTTTAGGACCATATCTGGAGAAATAATAATCTTAATTTTTTTTTTTTTGAAAATTTTTGTGCTGACACTGACTTTCTGAAGGTATAATGAAATTTTAATAATCGTAGAATATCCCAAAAATGATGAAAATACTTCAAATTTTGACAGAAGTTGTGTTGATACAACGCTAATCGATACCCAAAACTACATAATTTTTGGAGGGGGAAAAAAAAAACTATATTTGGTTGCAAATGTTTTCTCGTAAAGTTCTGTAATTTTGGGGATCGGTTAGTGTTGTGTTATCAAAATTCCATTGCACTTTCAGAAAAAATTCAGATTTTCGTTCTCCCAGAATCTCATCATCAGGCTGTAAATTTCAGAACCCGGATTCCCCCTCCCCCCCTCGCAAAAAACAAAGAAAAGCGAAATGAAAACAATTTCACGTACTATTTTCACTAATATTTCTACTATCTGTCAGTTTTTCATTTCTTATTGTTATAATGAAAAAAAAAATGTATTAACTTTGCTGAAAGTGCTAAGTTTTCCTTTTCATGCAAAATAAACTATCTAGATGTTTTTAGAAGGAAAAAGTCACCCTATAGCATAGTAAACCAACCCATTTTTGCTAGTTTTTCATGAGTTTTCGAACATTTTTTGGTGGTTTCATGCGATGTGAAAAGTACAACAAATTACAAAAAAAATACAAAAATTAACGTGCAAAGTGCCAATATTTTTTGTAAGAAATTTCCATTGTTTTTACGAAAAAATTATAAAAAATTTACAAAAAAAGTGCAAAAAAAAAATCGGGGGCGCACATAATTTTTTTCTGAGCTTAGTACTGTGTCCTGAACCCACTTTGCTAAGTTTGGTTAGGCTAAGTATCTTGGTTCCTTAGATATGCATTATGGGTAGGTTTGTTAGTACTGTCCCCCTATAATTAACATTTTAATGCCTAGGGGGTGGATAGCTTAATCGTAGGTACCCATAATTTTTTACTGAGCAAAGTACTGTGTCCCTAACCCTTTTGCCAAGTTTGGTTAGGCTAAGTATCTTGGTTCCTTAGATATGCATTATGGGTAGGTTTGTTAGTACTGTCCCCCTATAATTAACATTTTAATGCCTAGGGGGTGGATAGCTTAATCGTAGGTACCCATAATTTTTTACTGAGCAAAGTACTGTGTCCCTAACCCTTTTGCCAAGTTTGGTTAGGCTAAGTATCTTGGTTCCTTAGATATGCATTATGGGTAGGTTTATTAGTACTGTCCCCCCTATAATTAACATTTTAATGCCTAGGGGGTGGATAGCTTAATCGTAGGTACCCATAATTTTTTACTGAGCAAAGTACTGTGTCCCTAACCCTTTTGCCAAGTTTGGTTAGGCTAAGTATCTTGGTTCCTTAGATATGCATTATGGGGTAGGTTTATTAATACTGTCCCCCTATAATTAACATTTTAATGCCTAGGGGGTGGCTAGCTTAATCGTAGGTACCCATAATTTTTTACTGAGCAAAGTACTGTGTCCCTAACCCTTTTGCCAAGTTTGGTTAGGCTAAGTATCTTGGTTCCTTAGATATGCATTATGGGTAGGTTTGTTAGTACTGTCCCCCTATAATTTACATTTTAATGCCTAGGGGGTGGATAGCTTAATCGTAGGTACCCATAATTTTTTACTGAGCAAAGTACTGTGTCCCTAACCCTTTTGCCAAGTTTGGTTAGGCTAAGTATCTTGGTTCCTTAGATATGCATTATGGGTAGGTTTGTTAGTACTGTCCCCCTATAATTAACATTTTAATGCCTAGGGGGTGGCTAGCTTAATCGTAGGTACCCATAATTTTTTACTGAGCAAAGTACTGTGTCCCTAACCCTTTTGCCAAGTTTGGTTAGGCTAAGTATCTTGGTTCCTTAGATATGCATTATGGGTAGGTTTATTAGTACTGTCCCCCTATAATTTACATTTTAATGCCTAGGGGGTGGATAGCTTAATCGTAGGTACCCATAATTTTTTTCTGAGCTAAGTACAGTGTTTTGAACCGTTTTGCCAAGTTTGGTTAAGCTAAGTACTCTGGTTGCTGTGATAGGCATTTTGGGGAGTTTCACTAATATTATTTTTTTTTCATTGTTATTATTATTATTTTTCCAAGCTGGCAGAGCTGGTTATCTCTTGAACTTGTATAGGTTTGTTAAAATATCATTTGATCAGATCCATGTTGAGTTTTCAAATAGAATTTTGGCCGTGTTGTTCTTTTCTTCTACCAAAGACCAATTAAAACCACTTTGGTCTTAAAAACATAAAAACACAATGGAAAATTGGCAAATTTCTTACAAAAATATTGCCACTTTGCACGTTATTTTTTGTATTTTTTTTTGTAATTTGTTCTACTTTGCACATCGCATCAGTATAAACTTTAGGTCTGAAAATTGTGCACTTGATCAATCTATCGAATGGTATAGGTCTCGTTGAAAAACTCCAGATTTTTTTCACACGACTCGCATCATCGATAGAATATCCCCGATTTGCCCTTATTCAAATATTTATTTTAAAGTCACTCCCAATTAAGAACTTTCTCCCCATCACATGGATATTCTCTTCCCTTTGTGAACTCTTTCCAATCATCATCATACTCCAACAACATTCTTCTTCCATAAATAGTTGCATCTATTTGGTAGAAAGCAACTGGTGTCGTAAACGTCGATTGTTGTCTCGGTCTTTCATGATCTCTTCTAAATTCTATGACATCATGTACAATAACCGGTTGTGGATCAATTTCCGGCTCGTTAACATCCCGAGTCCTCAGATACCCAGGTTCAGTATTCTCATCATAAAAAAAGTAATGTTTCACCACTTTGCCATCACAAAATTGGAAATGGGAATCAAACGAAATCATGAGACGCAGAATCGCAAACCAATCACCATAATAATCATGTTTTGCGTACACCTTCTGAGCCACTTCAAGACGCTCCTGAATGTAACGTTTCTTGGGGAGTCCACATTTCAGATTTTCCGCTCTATATAGTTGCCACGGCAAATCTTCATGTTCTTGTTTGAACTTCCAAAAATCAAATGAAAAGTGCTGATCTTCAGTCCGAACTTCAGCGTGCAGCAAAGCGGTATGGAGATTCTAGAAATCGGTATTAAGAGAGACTTTTTGTAAAAGCCAAAAAGTGAACGGCCATTGAAAAAAATCGAATTGGCTGAAATTTTTTTTATTGACAGCCCTATGTGTGTACAGCACACAAAACATGTTTTTTTGGCGAAAAAACTTTCCACCCCCTAGAGGGAAAAATTTTTTTTCAAAAAAATCTGTAATTTTGGGGATCACATTGCTTTAATATGTCGTTTCTAAAAATTTGAAGTAATTTCATCAACTTTGAGGCATTATACGTCAATTTGAAGTTTCCCATTTTGCTTGTGGGATGTTTTCAACCGTTTGGTTCGCAAACTGGGGTGTCGTTTAAAATTTGAAATAATTTTTTATATACGTAAAAAAAATCGAGGAATCTTTTTAACATGGCGAGATTGGAGGAAAATGTTTCCTAAGGAGTGAACTTTCAGTTTTTTGCGTCTAAATTTGTCAAAAATCGGGTCAGATGGAATGATAAAAAATTTTTATTAATGAGAAAGTTGTGCGCCTCAAAATTTCCAAAAAAATGGTTTTTTAATCATGAAAAAATATTCACTTAGAGCAAAGTTATGATTTTTTGAACTTTTAGCACTTTTCATCTTCAGGAAAGTTTTTTCGCCAAAAAAACATGTTTTGTGTGCTGTACACACATAGGGCTTTCAATAGAAAAAATTTCAGCCTATGAGAAAAATTCATGTTTTTACAAAAAGTCCCTCTTAAAATAATTCGGTACTTTTTAATATCGTACCTCTTTGTTCTCGACTACTCGATTATGAGTGTTGACAAATTTCGCATTGATGACTAGAAAGTTTTCCAAATATCCAAAATCAGCAAAAACTCCAAATTTTTGTAAAGGTTCCGTGCTATTACACCCAACCAGAATTGCTGGGCTATATCCGTTCACTATATTGTCTTTGGCATATTTCATTATTTTTCCTATTTCTTCTCTAGCGACTTCGACAGATTTAAACTTCCGATAAGTGATTTCTTCAAAGTCTTCAGATGCGATGAAAGGAAGGAAAAAAATAAGAAGACAAACCAACAACATGGTAGAAGTCAACTGATTGAGTTGAGGCAGATCGAAAATGTCTGAAAGACAGCTATCAGGTCTGAGAAAAATGATCAAATATCTAAAAATAAACATTGTTGGGCGGAGATTAGACATATGTCTGAGAAAAGAGATGAAATTTAAAAATAGAATATTTCCCAGAGTTTATGACTGTTTCCAAACAATCACCAAAACTAGGAATGTGACTATTTTCAGCCCAAAAACTTGATTAAATGGGGGACTTTTGTAATCCGTACACCAATGATTCATGTTTTTAAGACCAAAGTGGTTTTAATTGGTCTTTGGTAGAAGAAAAGAACAACACGGCCAAAATTATATTTGAAAACTCAACATGGATCTGATCAAATGATATTTTAACAAACCTATACAAGTTCAAGAGATAACCAGCTCTGCCAGCTTGGAAAAAAAAAAATAACAATGAAAAAAAAAATATTAGTGAAACTCCCCAAAATGCCTATCACAGCAACCAGAGTACTTAGCTTAACCAAACTTGGCAAAACGGTTCTTTGCTCAGAAAAAAATTATGGGTACCTACGATTAAGCTATCCACCCCCTAGGCATTAAAATGTTAATTATAGGGGGACAGTATTAATAAACCTACCCATAATGCATATCTAAGGAACCAAGATACTTAGCCTAACCAAACTTGGCAAAAGGGTTAGGGACACAGTACTTTGCTCAGAAAAAAATTATGTGCGCCCCCGATTTAGCTAGTCACCCCCTAGGCATTAAAATGTCAATATTAGGGGTTCACTATTAATGAAACCTTCCAAAATGGTTATCACAGCAACATATTTTCAATTTTTTCGGTAACCAGGACTAAAAAAACAAAAAAACTTTAATTTAAATAAGCCATACAATTATCAGCATTACATTATCATATGAATATTGTCCCGTTCACACGAATATTCTCTTCCCTTCGTGAACTTCTTCAAATCATCATCATACTCCAACAACATTCTTCTCCTATTAACATTCACATCCACTTGAATATAAGAAACATTCGCCCCAAAAAGACCCTTGACTGATAAATCATGTGGATCAACAATGTTTCTCATAGTATATCTATTGAAATGCACCATATCACGTATGATCACTGGATTAAGTGATAATGAATCCATCGGATGGAAGAAGTGTTGATCCGCCGCCTCGTCACAGAATTTGAACCACGAATCTTGGAGGAACAATTTTTGCAGCATATTTTTAGCCAGTTTCCCTTCAGTGTTTCGTAAATTTTGAATCATCTCAATCACCTCTTGAATATAACTTATCTTCATAGTTCGACGACATGTCAAATCTTGCACTCTGAATAGTTCCCAAGGTCCATCTACCTCAAATTGCCAAAAACTAAACAAAAAATGGAAGTCAGCGCCTTGAAATTCAGTGTACAACGAAGTTGTGTGGAGTAATCTCCCATATTTCTCATGGACAATATCATTAACAAGTTTTGCATTAGGGATTCGAGCATTCGAGAAGTCATCTCTGCGCAGAAGAGACTTCAGATTCTCTTGATAATAAATCCTGTTACATTGAACAAACATGACTGTCCCGAGATCATCCTTCTTCGTTGCGAGATGGACTAATTCTTTCAACCGATCTTTAGAGATTTTGATAGCTTTGAACTTCCGATGAGTGATTTCATCAAAGTCATCAGAAGCGATGAGTGGGAGGAAAAATAAAAGGAAACAAGCGAGCAACATTTTGAGAGGAAAATGTTAGAAAGACGAAGGTGTTTGGACGGAAACAATAAAGTCTGAGATGATTCCCATACATGCTGAAAATAACAAGCTATCTGAGAACTAACAAGGAGACGTTTTTGGATGCTGATCGACATTGGGTATCCAGTTTCAGTCCAATTTAGAAGTGCGTTATAGTATTTCAAGAAATTTTAACAACTTTCCGATGATACACAAAAATATTGGAAAACTCACTTCACTTTTCTTTTTTTCGTTTTGTTTCCAATTTCTGTGTTTATCCCATCTTCTAGCTGGAAACTTTAGAACGAAAATCCGAGCACTGAAAATTGCATTTAGCAAAAACTATAAACGGGATATTGATAAGCGTTTAAAAATCTATAGAATGTCATATTTCTTATCGAAAATATCCATATTTTGTTGGTGGCATCACCTTGTGAGAGATGAGCCTAAAAATAGTATATTGTAGGGTTGAAATTATTAGACCATTGGTAGAGCATCCAATATGGCCTAGAAATCCAAATAATTCTGTACTTTTCAAAAAATATCAAAGAAAAATAGGTTTTTGCGTTTCCTAGGTCACTCTCTAATTTTTTCGTATTCACAATACTGCAAGAAACTCATCCGATGACTTGTTCACTATCAAAATTACGTTCTGTAAACGTATTGAAAGATTATCCGTAACAATCGAAAAAATATCCACGTGAAATATGAGGAGTCTTCGAAGAGGATTTAGCAAACTGGAAGCCTTCAAAACATTTTTTAGAAAGTTATTTATAACTGAACCCATTTTCCAAGTTTCATTGGCGAATTTAACGTGGTTCTTTAGATATGCATTTTGGGTCATTTTATTAGTAGCGTCCCCTCATAATTCACACCTTAGGGCATAGGAGTCGGCTAAGGTTTAGGCGGGCGCCCATAATTTTTTTCTAGGGGACCAGTAGTGCCCTGCACGTATTTGCGAAGTTTCATTGGCGAATTTTTTTTGGTTCCTGAGATATGAATTTTGGGTGGGTTTATTAGTAGCGTTCCCTATAATTTACATTTTAATGCCTAGGGGGTGACTAAGGTTGAGGAGGGGTCCCATAATTTTTTTCTGGGGTAATAGTAGTGCCCTGAACCCATTTGCCAAGTTTGGTTAGCTTAAATTTTTTGGTTCCCGAGATATGCGTCTGGGGTAGGGTTATTAGTATCGTCCCCCTATAATTTACATTTTAATGCCTAGGGGGTGGCTCCCGAACTCGGGGGGTCCCATAATTTTTTTCTGGGGTACCAGTAGTACCCTGAACGGGGACCCCTCCTTAACCTTAGTCACCCCCTAGGCATTAAAATGTAAATTATAGGGGGACGCTACTAATAAACCTACCCCAAACTCATATCTCAGGAACCAAAAAAAATTGCCGAACAAAACTTGGCGACTGGGTATAGGGCACTACTGGTACCCCAGAAAAAAATTATGGGCCCCCTCCTTAACCTTACTCACCCCCTAGGCATTAAAATGTAAATTATAGGGGGACGCTACTAATAAACGTACCCCAAACGCATATCTCAGGAACCAAAAAATTTAAGCTAACCAAACTTGGCAAATGGGTTCAGGGCACTACTGGTACCCCAGAAAAAAATTATGGGACCCCTCCTTAACCTTACTCACCCCCTAGGCATTAAAATGTAAATTATAGGGGGACGCTACTAATAAACCTACCCCAAACGCATATCTCGGGAACCAAAAAATTTGAGCTAACCAAACTTGGCAAATTGGTTCAGGGCACTACTGGTACCCCAGAAAAAAATTATGGGACCCCTCCTTAACCTTACTCACCCCCTAGGCATTTAAATGTAAATTATAGGGGGACGCTACTAATAAATCTACCCCAAACGCATATCTCGGGAACCAAAAAAAATTGCCCAACAAAACTTGGCGACTGGGTTCAGAGCACTACTGGTACCCCAGAAAAAAAATATGGGACCCCTCCTTAACCTTACTCACCTCCTAGGCATTAAAATGTAAATTATAGGGGGACGATACTAATAACCCTACCCCAGACGCATATCTCGGGAACCAAAAAATTTAAGCTAACCAAACTTGGCAAATGGGTTCAGGGCAATACTGGTACCCCAGAAAAAAATTATGGGACCCCTCCTTAACCTTAG